>LR738555.1:2448740-2682305 GCA_902685375.1 Neostethus bicornis | reverse complement strand
ATCTGCGAGCAGTGCATATTTGCGCAAGCGCGCATCTTAGAGGGAACATTGGTCCTCACTGGCATTGAGATTGTTTACAGAGCCATTTCGATAAACAGATATGAATTGTAAAACTTGGGGCGGGGATTAGTTCATTTTTAGAGGTCACGCTTTTCTTTGCTGAGATTATTTACCGAGCCTTTTCGATAACAGATATGAAATGTAAAACTTGGGGTGGGGATTAGTTCATTTTTAGAGGTCACGCTTCACTTGGCTGCTTTCTTCCTCCTCTGTCGCCCCATTGACCGGCCATAGTTGTCGTGGCAGGACCAGTGTGGATACCTAATCGCGTGCTGCCTCCTTGGTCTCCTGGAAGTAGGGGGCTTTGGGCTGTTCGGTCATGTTCCTCCATGGTGTCCCCGTCGCGGCGCTGATGGTGGCGCTGTTACATAGCCGAGTTCTCTCGCCACAATTTTCCTGCACTCTTGCAGGAAAACCATGAAGGTGTTGGGAGGTCTCTTGATATACTGTATGTCTCTAATTTTACCATCTTTATTTTAAATTGAGTTTTTATTTGTGCGCTGCTTAAGTGTTCTTGTGTCCTATCAATCTGCGAGCAGTGCATATTTGCGCAAGCGCGCATCTTAGAGGGAACATTGGTCCTCACTGGCATTGAGATTGTTTACAGAGCCATTTCGATAAACAGATATGAATTGTAAAACTTGGGGCGGGGATTAGTTCATTTTTAGAGGTCACGCTTTTCTTTGCTGAGATTATTTACCGAGCCTTTTCGATAACAGATATGAAATGTAAAACTTGGGGTGGGGATTAGTTCATTTTTAGTGGTCACGCTTCACTTGGCTGCTTTCTTCCTCCTCTGTCGCCCCATTGACCGGCCAAAGTTGTCGTGGCAGGACCAGTGTGGATACCTAATCGCGTGCTGCCTCCTTGGTCTCCTGGAAGTATGGGGCTTTGGGATGTTCGGTCATGTTCCTCCATCGTGTCCCCGTTGCGGCGCTGATGGTGGCGCTGTTACGTAGCCGAGTTCTCTCGCCACATTTTTCCTGCACTCTTGCAGGAAAACCATGAAGGTGTTGGGAGGTCTCTTGATATACTGTATGTCTCTAATTTTACCATCTTTATTTTAAATTGAGTTTTATTTTGTGCGCTGCTCAAGTTTTCTTGTGTGCTATTAATCTGCGAGCAGTGCGTTTTTGCGCAGGCGCGCAGCTTAGAGGGAACATTGTTCCTCACTGGCAGCGAGATTCTTTACAGAGCCATTTCGATAACAGATATGAAATGTAAAACTTGGGGTGGGGATTAGTTCATTTTCAGAGGTCTCGCTTCACTTTTCTTCCTTTTTGCTCCTCTGTCGCCTCCTTCTCCGGCCATAGTTGTTGTGGCAGGACCAGTTAGGATACCTATTCGCGTGCTGCCTCCTTGGTCTCCTGGAAATAGGGGGCTTTGGGCTGTTCGGTCATGTTCTTCCATCGTGTCCCCGTCGCAGCGCTGATGGTGGTGCTGTTACATAGCCGAGTTCTCTCGCTACATTTTTCCTGCGCTCTTGCAGGAAAACCATGAAGGTGTTGGGAGATCTCTTGATATACTGTAGGTCTCTAGTTTTACCATCTTTAGTTTAATTTGAGTTTTATTTTGTGCGCTGCTTAAGATTTGTTGTGCGCTATAAATCTTCGAGCAGTGCGCATTTGTGCAGGCGCGCAGCTTAGAGGGAACATTGGTCGTCTTTGGCAGTGAGATTCTTTACCGAGCCATTTCGATAACAGATCCATCTCTTGATATGAAATGTAAAACTTAGGGTGGGGATTAGTTCATTTTTTGAGGTCACCTTCACTTGGCTGCTTTCTTCCTCCTCTGTCGCCTCCTTCTCCGGCCATAGTTGTCAAGGTAGGACCAGTGTGGATACCTAATCGCGTGCTATCTCCTTGATCTCTAGAAGTAGGGGGCTTTGGGCTGTTCGGTCATGTTCCTCCACCACGTCCCCCTCCCGGCGCTGAAGATGGCGCTGTTACATAGCCGAGGATCTCTCGCCACATTTTTTCTGCGCTCTTGCAGGAAAACCATGAAGGTGTTGGGAGGTCTCTTGATTTACTGTATGTCTCTAATTTTACCATCTTTATTTTAAATTGAGTTTTATTTTGTGTGCTGCTTAAGTGTTCTTGTGTGCTATTAATCTGCGAGCAGTGCGTTTTTGCGCAGGCGCGCAGCTTAGAGGGAACATTGGTCCTAACTGGCAGCGAGATTCTTTACAGAGCCATTTCGATAACAGATATGAAATGTAAAACTTGGGGTGGGGATTAGTTCATTTTCAGAGGTCTCACTTCACTTTGCTGCTTTCTTGCTCCTCTGTCGCCTCGTTGTCCGGCCATAGTTGTCGTAGCAGGACCAGTGTGGATACCTAATTGCGTGCTGCCTCCTTGGTCTCCTGGAAGTAGGGGGCTTTGGGCTGTTCGGTCATGTTCCTCCACCGTGTCCCCGTCGCGGCGCTGATGGTGGCGCTGTTACATAGCCAAGTTCTCTCGCCATATTTTTCCTGCGCTCTTGCAGGAAAACCATGAAAGTGTTGTGAGGTCTCTTGATATACTGTATGTATCTAATTTTACCATCTTTATTTTAAATTGAGTTTTTATTTGTGCGCTGCTTAAGTGTTCTTGTGTCCTATTAATCTGCGAGCAGTGCATATTTGCGCAAGCGCGCATCTTAGAGGGAACATTGGTCCTCACTGGCATTGAGATTGTTTACAGAGCCATTTCGATAAACAGATATGAATTGTAAAACTTGGGGCGGGGATTAGTTCATTTTTAGAGGTCACGCTTTTCTTTGCTGAGATTATTTACCGAGCCTTTTCGATAACAGATATGAAATGTAAAACTTGGGGTGGGGATTAGTTCATTTTTAGAGGTCACGCTTCACTTGGCTGCTTTCTTCCTCCTCTGTCGCCCCATTGACCGGCCATAGTTGTCGTGGCAGGACCAGTGTGGATACCTAATCGCGTGCTGCCTCCTTGGTCTCCTGGAAGTAGGGGGCTTTGGGCTGTTCGGTCATGTTCCTCCATGGTGTCCCCGTCGCGGCGCTGATGGTGGCGCTGTTACATAGCCGAGTTCTCTCGCCACAATTTTCCTGCACTCTTGCAGGAAAACCATGAAGGTGTTGGGAGGTCTCTTGATATACTGTATGTCTCTAATTTTACCATCTTTATTTTAAATTGAGTTTTTATTTGTGCGCTGCTTAAGTGTTCTTGTGTCCTATTAATCTGCGAGCAGTGCATATTTGCGCAAGCGCGCATCTTAGAGGGAACATTGGTCCTCACTGGCATTGAGATTGTTTACAGAGCCATTTCGATAAACAGATATGAATTGTAAAACTTGGGGCGGGGATTAGTTCATTTTTAGAGGTCACGCTTTTCTTTGCTGAGATTATTTACCGAGCCTTTTCGATAACAGATATGAAATGTAAAACTTGGGGTGGGGATTAGTTCATTTTTAGAGGTCACGCTTCACTTGGCTGCTTTCTTCCTCCTCTGTCGCCCCATTGACCGGCCAAAGTTGTCGTGGCAGGACCAGTGTGGATACCTAATCGCGTGCTGCCTCCTTGGTCTCCTGGAAGTATGGGGCTTTGGGCTGTTCGGTCATGTTCCTCCATCGTGTCCCCGTCGCGGCGCTGATGGTGGCGCTGTTACGTAGCCGAGTTCTCTCGCCACATTTTTCCTGCACTCTTGCAGGAAAACCATGAAGGTGTTGGGAGGTCTCTTGATATACTGTATGTCTCTAATTTTACCATCTTTATTTTAAATTGAGTTTTATTTTGTGCGCTGCTCAAGTTTTCTTGTGTGCTATTAATCTGCGAGCAGTGCGTTTTTGCGCAGGCGCGCAGCTTAGAGGGAACATTGTTCCTCACTGGCAGCGAGATTCTTTACAGAGCCATTTCGATAACAGATATGAAATGTAAAACTTGGGGTGGGGATTAGTTCATTTTCAGAGGTCTCGCTTCACTTTTCTTCCTTTTTGCTCCTCTGTCGCCTCCTTCTCCGGCCATAGTTGTTGTGGCAGGACCAGTTAGGATACCTATTCGCGTGCTGCCTCCTTGGTCTCCTGGAAATAGGGGGCTTTGGGCTGTTCGGTCATGTTCTTCCATCGTGTCCCCGTCGCAGCGCTGATGGTGGTGCTGTTACATAGCCGAGTTCTCTCGCTACATTTTTCCTGCGCTCTTGCTGGAAAACCATAAAGGTGTTGGGTGGTCTCTTGATATACTGTAGGTCTCTAGTTTTACCATCTTTAGTTTAATTTGAGTTTTATTTTGTGCGCTGCTTAAGATTTGTTGTGCGCTATAAATCTTCGAGCAGTGCGCATTTGTGCAGGCGCGCAGCTTAGAGGGAACATTGGTCGTCTTTGGCAGTGAGATTCTTTACCGAGCCATTTCGATAACAGATCCATCTCTTGATATGAAATGTAAAACTTAGGGTGGGGATTAGTTCATTTTTTGAGGTCACCTTCACTTGGCTGCTTTCTTCCTCCTCTGTCGCCTCCTTCTCCGGCCATAGTTGTCAAGGTAGGACCAGTGTGGATACCTAATCGCGTGCTATCTCCTTGATCTCTAGAAGTAGGGGGCTTTGGGCTGTTCGGTCATGTTCCTCCACCAGGTCCCCCTCCCGGCGCTGAAGATGGCGCTGTTACATAGCCGAGGATCTCTCGCCACATTTTTTCTGCGCTCTTGCAGGAAAACCATGAAGGTGTTGGGAGGTCTCTTGATTTACTGTATGTCTCTAATTTTACCATCTTTATTTTAAATTGAGTTTTATTTTGTGTGCTGCTTAAGTGTTCTTGTGTGCTATAAATCTGCGAGCAGTGCGTATTTGCGCAGGCGCGCAGCTTAGGGGGAACATTGGTACTCACTGGCAGCGAGATTCTTTGCAGAGCCATTTCGATAACAGATATGAAATGTAAAACTTTGGGTGGGGATTAGTTTATTTTTAGAGGTCACGCTTCACTTGGCTGCTTTCTTCCTCCTCTGTCGCCCCTTGTCCGGCCATAGTTGTCGTGGCAGGACCAGTGTGGATACCTAATCGCGTGCTGCCTCCTTGATCTCCTGGAAGTAGGGGGCTTTGGGCTGTTCGGTCATGTTCCTCCACGGTGTTCCCCTCCCGGCGCTGATGGTGGTGCAGTTACATAGCCAAGTGCTCTCGCCACATTTTTCCTGCGCTCTTGCAGGAAAACCATGAAGGTGTTGGGAGGTCTCTTGAGAAACTGTATGTCTCTAATTTTACCATCTTTATTTTAAATTGAGTTTTTTTTTGTGCGCTGCTTAAGATTTCTTGTGCGCTATTAATCATCGAGCAGTGCGCATTTGTGCAGGCGCGCAGGTTAGAGGGAACATTGGTCGTCACTGGCAGTGAGATTCTTTACCGAGCCTTTTCGATAACAGATCCAACTCTTGATATGAAATGTAAAACTTAGGGTGGGGATTAGTTCCTTTTTAGAGGTCACGCTTCACTTTGCTGAGATTTTTTACCGAGCTTTTCGATAACAGATATGAAATGTAAAACTTGGGGTGGGGATTAGTTCATTTTTAGAGGTCATGCTTGACTTGGCTGGTTTCTTCCTCCTCTGTCGCCCCCTTGTCCGGCCATAGTTGTCGTGGCAGGACAAGTGTGGATACCTAATCGCGTGCTGCCTCCTTGGTCTCCTGGAAGTAGGGGGCTTTGGGCTGTTCGGTCATGTTCCTCCATCGTGTCCCCGTCGCGGCGCTGATGGTGGCGCTGTTACATAGCCGAGTTCTCTCGCCACATTTTTCCTGCGCTCTTGCTGGAAAACCATGAAGGTGTTGGGTGGTCTCTTGATATACTGTAGGTCTCTAGTTTTACCATCTTTAGTTTAAATTGAGTTTTATTTTGTGCGCTGCTTAAGTGTTCTTGTGTCCTATTAATCTGTGAGCAGTGCATATTTGCGCAAGCGCGCATCTTAGAGGGAACATTGGTCCTCACTGGCATTAAGATTCTTTACCGAGCCGTTTCGATAACAGATATGAAATGTAAAACTTGGGTTGGGGATTAGTTCATTTTTAGAGGTCACGCTCCACACTTTGCTGCTTTCTTCCTCATCTGTCGCCTCCTTCTCCGGCCATAGTTGTCACGGCAGGACCGGTGTGGATACTTAATCGTGTGCTGCCTCCTGGCCTCCTTGGTCTCCTAGAAGTAGGGGCTTTGGGCTGTTTAGTCATGTTACTCCACCGTGTTCTCTTCGCGGTGCTGATGGTGGCGCTGTTACATAGCTGAGTTCTCTCACTACATTTTTCCTGCGCTCTTGCTGGAAAACCATGAAGGTGTTGGGAGGTCTCTTGATATACTGTATGTCTCTAGTTTTTCCATCTTTAGTTTAAATTTAGTTTTATTTTGTGTGCTGCTTAAGTGTTCTTCTGCGCTATTGATCTGCGAGCAGTGCCCATTTGTGCAGGCGCGCATCTTAGAGGGAACATTGGTCGTTACTGACAGTTTTCTGCTCTCGTTTGTGTGTTTCTAACACAAATTCAGCAGTAAGCCTAACTCCTTCTGAAAAACATGCGCAGAGTCAGGATGTAGCGTCCAAGCTCCATTTTAATCACTACAAAAAAGATGTCTTCAGAACAGAGTAAAACTGTAAAAAAGAAAGAAGGTATACACTTAACCTAGTGCAAAAATATGTTTAAAGCTTATCCCAATGAAAATACGCCTATATGCAGTGATAATGTAGTTCACGAACATATAAAACAAACTTACAGACTGTGATGTCAAAAAGGATTAGAAAAGGTAGACGGATGCCAAAAATAGACAGATGGCCTGAATCTCCATCAACGAAGGTAGTCAATCGTATTTTTTTTTTTTAAGTAATACAACTACCGCGAAGACATGCCACGTGTATTTGAAAAAGTTGTCTTGAGTGAGGAAGAGAAGCAGAAACAGCTTCTGACAGAGCAAGATTTTGCTAGTGCACTACAAGAAGAAGACAACAAAGATGCACCATCATTGTTCACAGTGCCAGATGACTGTCCACTTAGAGTCCAGCAAGCCCAAAACAATGAACTGCTCAAAGACCTGGCCGAGCAGCAGTCATTGGAGAGTGCAAAGAGAAAAAAGGGATTGAAGATGATCGGTTCACAGGAATTGTTTCGGCGAATGTCAAAAAATGCCGCTCACTCACCAGCACGACTTCCAACTCCACTTTCTACCGGTGAATCAGAAAAAGAGCCTTTTCCTGATTATCAGAGGGTTACAGTTAGTGGTGATTATTGTGCAGGAATCCTTCTAGAAGATTATGAGCATGCCGCCAAAAGCCTGTTTGAAGCTCTACAGCTGCGAGAGAAGTATTCAAAGCTTGCCTATCACAACTTCTGTAGGACAACGAGCCAGTTCCTCCGCAGTGCTGAGCACCTACCATGGAATGAAGAGGATGAGATTCTCCCAGATATAAATCCATGTCTGGAAGTTGGTGAGGATCCCTACAGCATGGACAATATCCCTCAAGATTTAAACTTTAAGTTAAAAATGAAGGATGGAATAGTAGTTGTCTATGACAACGCAGAGGATCTCAAACAAAATCAACCTCATAATCTACCTTATCCAGACTTGGAAACCTATGTCGTAAATATAAGTGTACTGCTGGCAATGATAACAGATGGGCCCACCAAGACTTATTGTCACAGGAGACTAAACTTTTTGCAGTCCAAGTTCCACCTTCATGAGATGCTCAATGAGATGGCTGAACTGAAAGAACTCAAAACTGTACCTCACAGAGATTTCTACATTGTTAGAAAGGTTGACACACATATTCACGCAACTGCTTGCATGTCCGAGAAAAATTTGTTGACATTTGTCCAGAAAACCTATGAATCTGATGCAAACCGCATTGTTTTAGAGAGGGGTGGAGAAAAGATGACCCTACAGCAAGTTTGATTCCCTGGATGTACATGCTGGAAGACAAACTTTTCATCGATTTGATAAGTTCAACTCAAAGTATAACCCAGTGGGAGCAAACGAGCTGCGAGAAATCTTCCTCAAAATAGATAACTCCATTGGTGGAGAGTATCTTGCAAAAACCATAAAGGAGGTTTCAAGTGGTCTGGAGGACAGTAAGTACCAGTATGCTGAGCCACACCTGTCTATCTATGGACGCTCTCCTGATGAGTGGGACAGTCTATCAAAATGGTTTATTCATCATAAAATGTACTCACCTAACTTGAGGTGGATCATTCAAGTGCCCAGATTATACAATGTTTTCAAGTTCAAGAACCTGATGTCTAATTTTGAAAAGATGTTGGAAAATGTCTTCCTTCCACTGTTTGAAGCCACTGTGAATCCTAACCAGCACAAAGAACTGCATGTTTTTCTTCAATATGTGTCAGGATTTGACAGTGTGGATGATGAGTCCAAACACAGCCATCACGTCCTCTCCTATAGGAGTCCTAAACCTCAGCATTGGACCACAGATGAGAATCCTCCTTACAGCTATTACCTGTTTTATATGTATGCAAAAATCATGGTCCTTAACAACCTCCGAAAAGAGTGTGACATGTCCACTTTCCTGTTCCATCCTCACTGTGGAGAAGCAGGATCCATTACTCACTTGGTTTCTGGTTTCCTTGTTGCTGACAAAATCTCACATGGACTTAACCTGAAGAAGAGCCCAGTGCTGGAGTACCTTTACTACCTGACCCAACTGCCAATCGCAATGTCTCCTCTCAGCAACAACAGCCTTTTCTTAGAATACGCGAAGAATCCTTTTAAAGAGTTCCTACAAAAAGGTCTGTGTGTGTCTCTGTCTACTGATGACCCCATGCAGTTTCACTACACCAAGGAACCGTTGATGGAGGAATATGCTATAGCTGCTCAGCTTTGGAAGTTAAGCACTTGTGATGTGTGTGAAATTGCTAGAAATAGTGTGCTACAAAGTTGGTTGTCTCATGAGGAAAAGAAGTATTTCCTTGGACCGAACTATCTGAAAGGAGGGCATGAGGGGAACGACATCTTTCGGACAAATGTTGCCCAAATCCGCATGGCTTATAGATACGAAACCCTTTGTAATGAACTTAGTTTCCTAGTGGACGCAGCAAAGTCTCTTGCTATAACTTCTAAACTGTAAAACTTACAGACTGTGATGTCAAAAAGGATTAGAAAAGGTAGACGGATGCCAAAAATAGACGGATGGCAGTGGATCGACTTGTGCTCATGTACTAGCTGAAGATCATGTACTGACTGAAGCTCACGCACTAACTTCAAAACAAAACAAAACGGCCGACTTCTTGTCGTAACTTCCTGTTTCTAGTTTGGCCTTCAAAATAAAAGACGGAAAAACGTAATAAATATAATCTAACTATAAAAGTAAATATTCTGCACGATTATAGAGGGCAAGACAGGCAGTGATATTCTTTACCGAGCCATTTTGATAACAGATCCAACTCTTGCTATGAAATGTAAAACATGGCGTGTAAATAGTTCATTTTTAGAGGTCACGCTTCACTTTGCTAATTTACTTCCTCCTCTGTCGCCTCCTTCTCCCGCCGTAGTTGTCGCGGCAGGACCAGTGTGGATACTTAATTGCGTGCTGCCTTCTTTGGTCTCCTGGAAGTAGGGGGCTTTAGGCTGTTTTGTTATGTTCCTCCACCGTCTCCACATCACGGCGCTGATGGTGGCGCTGTTACATAACAGAGTTCTCTCGCAACATTTTTCCTGTGCTCTTGCAGGAAAACCATGAAGGTGTTGGGAGGTCTCTTGATAAACTATATGTCTCTAGTTTTACCATCTTTAGTTTAAATTGAGTTTTATTTTGTGCGCTGCATAAGTGTTCTTGTGCGCTATTAATCTGCGAGCGGTGCGTATATGCCCAGGCGCGCAGCTTAGAGGGAACATTGGTCCTCACTGGCAGCGAGATTCTTTACAGAGCCATTTCGATAACAGATATGAAATGTAAGACTTGGGGTGGGGATTACTTCATTTTTAGAGGTCATGCATCACTTTGCTGCTTTCTTCCTCCTCTGTCGCCCCCTTGTCCGGCCATAGTTGTCGTGGCAGGACCAGTGTGGATACCTAATCGCGTGCTGCCTCCTTGAACTCCTGGAAGTAGGGGGCTTTGGGCTCTTCGGTCATGTTCCTCCATCGTGTCCCCCTCCCGGCGCTGATGGTGGCACTGTTACATAGCCGAGTTCTCTCGCCACATTTTTTCTGCGCTCTTGCAGGAAAACCATGAAGGTGTTGGGAGGTCTCTTGATATACTGTATGTCATTAATTAAACCATCTTTATTTTAAATTGAGTTTTATTTTGTGTGCTGCTTAAGTGTTCTTGTGCGCTATTAATCTTCGAGCAGTGCGCATTTGTGCAGGCGCGCAGGTTAGAGGGAACATTGGTCGTCACTGGGAGTGAGATTCTTTCCCGAGCCATTTCGATAACAGATCCAACTCTTGATTGGAATGTAAAACTTAGGGTGGGGATTAGTTCATTTTTAGAGGTCACGCTTCACTTGGCTGCTTTCTTCCCCCTCTGTCGCCCCCTTGTCCGGCCATAGTTGTCGTGGCAAGACCAGTGTGGATACCTAATCGCGTGCTGCCTCCTTGGTCTCCTGGAAGTAGGGGGCTTTGGGCTGTTCGGTCATGTTCCTCCATGGTGTCCCCGTCGCGGCGCTGATGGTGGCGCTGTTACATAGCCAAGTTCTCTCGCCACATTTTTCCTGCGCTCTTGCAGGAAAACCATGAAGGTGTTGGGAGGTCTCTTGATATACTGTATGTCTCTAATTTTACCATCTTTATTTTAAATTGAGTTTTATTTTGTGCGCTGCTTAAGTGTTCTTGTGTGCTATTAATCTGCGAGCAGTGCGTATTTGCGCAGGCGAACAGCTTACAGGGAACATTGGTCCTCACTGGCATTGAGATTCTTTACAGAGCCATTTCGATAAACAGATATGAATTATAAAACTTGGTTCGGGGATTAGTTCATTTTTAGAGTTCACGCTTTTCTTTGCTGAGATTATTTACCGAGCCTTTTTGATAACAGATATGAAATGTAAAACTTGCGGTGGGGATTAGTTCATTTTTAGAGGTCAAGCTTCACTTGGCTGCTTTCTTCCTCCTCTGTCGCCCCCTTGTCCGGCCATAGTTGTCGTGGCAGGACCAGTGTGGATACCTAATCGCGTGCTGCCTCCTTGGTCTCCTGGAAGTAGGGGGCTTTGGGCTGTTCGGTCATGTTCCTCCATCGTGTCCCGTCGCAGCGCTGATGGTGGCGCTGTTACATAGCCAAGTTCTCTCGCCACATTTTTCCTGCACTCTTGCAGGAAAACCATGAAGGTGTTGGGAGGTCTCTTGATATACTGTATGTCTCTAATTTTACCATCTTTATTTTAAATTGAGTTTTATTTTGTGCGCTGCTTAAGTTTTCTTGTGTGCTATTAATCTGCGAGCAGTGCGTTTTTGCGCAGGCGCGCAGCTTAGAGGGAACATTGGTCCTCACTGGCAGCGAGATTCTTTACAGAGCCATTTCGATAACAGATATGAAATGTAAAACTTGGGGTGGGGATTAGTTCATTTTCAGAGGTCTCACTTCACTTTGCTGCCTTCTTGCTCCTCTGTCGCCTCGTTGTCCGGCCATAGTTGTCGTAGCAGGACCAGTGTGGATACCTAATTGCGTGCTGCCTCCTTGGTCTCCTGGAAGTAGGGGGCTTTGGGCTGTTCGGTCATGTTCCTCCACCGTGTCCCCATCGCGGCGCTGATGGTGGCGCTGTTACATAGCCAAGTTCTCTCGCCACATTTTTCCTGCGCTCTTGCAGGAAAACCATGAAGGTGTTGTGAGGTCTCTTGATATACTGTATGTATCTAATTTTACCATCTTTATTTTAAATTGAGTTTTTATTTGTGCGCTGCTTAAGTGTTCTTGTGTCCTATTAATCTGCGAGCAGTGAATATTTGCGCAAGCGCGCATCTTAGAGGGAACATTGGTCCTCACTGGCATTGAGATTGTTTACAGAGCCATTTCGATAAACAGATATGAATTGTAAAACTTGGGGCGGGGATTAGTTCATTTTTAGAGGTCAAGCTTCACTTGGCTGCTTTCTTCCTCCTCTGTCGCCCCATTGTCCGGCCATAGTTGTCGTGACAGGACCAGTGTGGATACCTAATTGCGTGCTGCCTCCTTGGTCTCCTGGAAGTAGGGGGCTTTTGGCTGTTCGGTCATGTTCCTCCATCGTGTCTCCGTCGCGGCGCTGATGGTGGCGCTGTTACATAGCCAAGTTCTCTCACCACATTTTTCCTGCGCTCTTTCAGGAAAACCATGAAGGTGTTGGGAGGTCTCTTTACATACTGTCAGTCTCTAATTTTACCATCTTTATTTTAAATTGAGTTTTATTTTTTGCGCTGCTTAAGTTTTCTTGTGTGCTATTAATCTGTGAGCAGTGCGTTTTTACGCAGGCGCGCAGCTTAGAGGGAACATTGGTCCTCACTGGCAGCGAGATTCTTTACAGAGCCATTTCGATAACAGATATGAAATGTAAAACTTGGGGTGGGGATTAGTTCATTTTATGAGGTCTTGCTTCACTTTGCTGCTTTCTTGCTCCTCTGTCGCCTCTTTCTCCGGCCATAGTTGTCGTGGCAGGACCAGTGTGGATACCTAATCGCGTGCTGCCTCCTTGGTCTCCTGGAAATAGGGGGCTTTGGGCTGTTCGGTCATGTTCCTCCACTGTGTCCCCGTCGCGGCGCTGATGGTGGCGCTGTTACATAGCCAAGTTCTCTCGCCACATTTTTCCTGCACTCTTGCAGGAAAACCATGAAGGTGTTGGGAGGTCTCTTGATATACTGTATGTCTCTAATTTTACCATTTTATTTTAAATTGAGTTTTATTTTGTGCGCTGCTAAAGTTTTCTTGTGTGCTTTTAATCTGCGAGCAGTGCGTTTTTGCGCAGGCGCGCAGCTTAGAGGGAACATTGGTCCTCACTGGCAGCGAGATTCTTTACAGAGCCATTTCGATAACAGATATGAATTGTAAAACTTGGGGTGGGGATTAGTTCATTTTTAGAGGTCACGCTTTTCTTTGCTGAGATTATTTACCGAGCCTTTTCGATAACAGATATGAAATGTAAAACTTGGGGTGGGGTTTAGTTCATTTTTAGAGGTCAAGCTTTGCTGCTTTCTTCCTCCTCTGTCGCCCCCTTGTCCGGCCATAGTTGTCCTGGCAGGACCAGTTTGGATACCTAATCATGTGCTGCCTCCTTGGTCTCCTGGAAGTAGGGGGCTTTGGGCTGTTCGGTCATGTTCCTCCATTGTGTTCCCGTCGCGGCGCTGATGGTGGCGCTGTTACATAGCCGAGTCTTCTCACCAAATTTTTCCTGCACTTTTGCAGGAAAACCATGAAGGTGTTGGGTGGTCGCTTGATATACTGTAGGTCTCTAATTTTACCATCTTTATTTTAAATTGAATTTTATTTTGTGCGCTGCTTAAGTGATCTTGTGTGCTATTAATCTGCGAGCAGTGCGTATTTTTGCAGGCGCGCAGCTTAGAGGGAACATTGGTCCTCACTGGCAGCGAGATTCTTTACAGAGCCATTTCGATAACAGATATGAAATGTAAAACTTGGGGTGGGGATTAGTTCATTTTCAGAGGTCTCACTTCACTTTGCTGCTTTCTTGCTCCTCTGTCGCCTCGTTGTCCGGCCATAGTTGTCGTAGCAGGACCAGTGTGGATACCTAATTGCGTGCTGCCTCCTTGGTCTCCTGGAAGTAGGGGGCTTTGGGCTGTTCGGTCATGTTCCTCCACCGTGTCCCCGTCGCGGCGCTGATGGTGGCGCTGTTACATAGCCAAGTTCTCTCGCCATATTTTTCCTGCGCTCTTGCAGGAAAACCATGAAAGTGTTGTGAGGTCTCTTGATATACTGTATGTATCTAATTTTACCATCTTTATTTTAAATTGAGTTTTTATTTGTGCGCTGCTTAAGTGTTCTTGTGTCCTATTAATCTGCGAGCAGTGCATATTTGCGCAAGCGCGCATCTTAGAGGGAACATTGGTCCTCACTGGCATTGAGATTCTTTACAGAGCCATTTCGATAAACAGATATGAATTGTAAAACTTGGGGCGGGGATTAGTTCATTTTTAGAGGTCACGCTTTTCTTTGCTGAGATTATTTACCGAGCCTTTTCGATAACAGATATGAAATGTAAAACTTGGGGTGGGGATTAGTTCATTTTTAGAGGTCACGCTTCACTTGGCTGCTTTCTTCCTCCTCTGTCGCCCCATTGACCGGCCAAAGTTGTCGTGGCAGGACCAGTGTGGATACCTAATCGCGTGCTGCCTCCTTGGTCTCCTGGAAGTATGGGGCTTTGGGCTGTTCGGTCATGTTCCTCCATCGTGTCCCCGTCGCGGCGCTGATGGTGGCGCTGTTACGTAGCCGAGTTCTCTCGCCACATTTTTCCTGCACTCTTGCAGGAAAACCATGAAGGTGTTGGGAGGTCTCTTGATATACTGTATGTCTCTAATTTTACCATCTTTATTTTAAATTGAGTTTTATTTTGTGCGCTGCTCAAGTTTTCTTGTGTGCTATTAATCTGCGAGCAGTGCGTTTTTGCGCAGGCGCGCAGCTTAGAGGGAACATTGTTCCTCACTGGCAGCGAGATACTTTACAGAGCCATTTCGATAACAGATATGAAATGTAAAACTTGGGGTGGGGATTAGTTCATTTTCAGAGGTCTTGCTTCACTTTTCTTCCTTTTTGCTCCTCTGTCGCCTCCTTCTCCGGCCATAGTTGTTGTGGCAGGACCAGTTAGGATACCTATTCGCGTGCTGCCTCCTTGGTCTCCTGGAAATAGGGGGCTTTGGGCTGTTCGGTCATGTTCTTCCATCGTGTCCCCGTTGCAGCGCTGATGGTGGTGCTGTTACATAGCCGAGGATCTCTCGCTACATTTTTCCTGCGCTCTTGCTGGAAAACCATAAAGGTGTTGGGTGGTCTCTTGATATACTGTAGGTCTCTAGTTTTACCATCTTTAGTTTAATTTGAGTTTTATTTTGTGCGCTGCTTAAGATTTGTTGTGCGCTATAAATCTTCGAGCAGTGCGCATTTGTGCAGGCGCGCAGCTTAGAGGGAACATTGGTCGTCTTTGGCAGTGAGATTCTTTACCGAGCCATTTCGATAACAGATCCATCTCTTGATATGAAATGTAAAACTTAGGGTGGGGATTAGTTCATTTTTTGAGGTCACCTTCACTTGGCTGCTTTCTTCCTCCTCTGTCGCCTCCTTCTCCGGCCATAGTTGTCAAGGTAGGACCAGTGTGGATACCTAATCGCGTGCTATCTCCTTGATCTCTAGAAGTAGGGGGCTTTGGGCTGTTCGGTCATGTTCCTCCACCACGTCCCCCTCCCGGCGCTGAAGATGGCGCTGTTACATAGCCGAGGATCTCTCGCCACATTTTTTCTGCGCTCTTGCAGGAAAACCATGAAGGTGTTGGGAGGTCTCTTGATTTACTGTATGTCTCTAATTTTACCATCTTTATTTTAAATTGAGTTTTATTTTGTGTGCTGCTTAAGTGTTCTTGTGTGCTATAAATCTGCGAGCAGTGCGTATTTGCGCAGGCGCGCAGCTTAGGGGGAACATTGGTACTCACTGGCAGCGAGATTCTTTACAGAGCCATTTCGATAACAGATATGAAATGTAAAACTTTGGGTGGGGATTAGTTTATTTTTAGAGGTCACGCTTCACTTGGCTGCTTTCTTCCTCCTCTGTCGCCCCTTGTCCGGCCATAGTTGTCGTGGCAGGACCAGTGTGGATACCTAATCGCGTGCTGCCTCCTTGATCTCCTGGAAGTAGGGGGCTTTGGGCTGTTCGGTCATGTTCCTCCACGGTGTCCCCCTCCCGGCGCTGATGGTGGTGCTGTTACATAGCCAAGTGCTCTCGCCACATTTTTCCTGCGCTCTTGCAGGAAAACCATGAAGGTGTTGGGAGGTCTCTTGAGAAACTGTATGTCTCTAATTTTACCATCTTTATTTTAAATTGAGTTTTTTTTTGTGCGCTGCTTAAGATTTCTTGTGCGCTATTAATCATCGAGCAGTGCGCATTTGTGCAGGCGCGCAGGTTAGAGGGAACATTGGTCGTCACTGGCAGTGAGATTCTTTACCGAGCCTTTTCGATAACAGATCCAACTCTTGATATGAAATGTAAAACTTAGGGTGGGGATTAGTTCCTTTTTAGAGGTCACGCTTCACTTTGCTGAGATTTTTTACCGAGCTTTTCGATAACAGATATGAAATGTAAAACTTGGGGTGGGGATTAGTTCATTTTTAGAGGTCATGCTTGACTTGGCTGGTTTCTTCCTCCTCTGTCGCCCCCTTGTCCGGCCATAGTTGTCGTGGCAGGACAAGTGTGGATACCTAATCGCGTGCTGCCTCCTTGGTCTCCTGGAAGTAGGGGGCTTTGGGCTGTTCGGTCATGTTCCTCCATCGTGTCCCCGTCGCGGCGCTGATGGTGGCGCTGTTACATAGCCGAGTTCTCTCGCCACATTTTTCCTGCGCTCTTGCTGGAAAACCATGAAGGTGTTGGGTGGTCTCTTGATATACTGTAGGTCTCTAGTTTTACCATCTTTAGTTTAAATTGAGTTTTATTTTGTGCGCTGCTTAAGTGTTCTTGTGTCCTATTAATCTGTGAGCAGTGCATATTTGCGCAAGCGCGCATCTTAGAGGGAACATTGGTCCTCACTGGCATTAAGATTCTTTACCGAGCCGTTTCGATAACAGATATGAAATGTAAAACTTGGGTTGGGGATTAGTTCATTTTTAGAGGTCACGCTCCACACTTTGCTGCTTTCTTGCTCATCTGTCGCCTCCTTCTCCGGCCATAGTTGTCACGGCAGGACCGGTGTGGATACTTAATTGTGTGCTGCCTCCTGGCCTCCTTGGTCTCCTAGAAGTAGGGGCTTTGGGCTGTTTAGTCATGTTACTCCACCGTGTTCTCTTCGCGGTGCTGATGGTGGCGCTGTTACATAGCTGAGTTCTCTCACTACATTTTTCCTGCGCTCTTGCTGGAAAACCATGAAGGTGTTGGGAGGTCTCTTGATATACTGTATGTCTCTAGTTTTTCCATCTTTAGTTTAAATTTAGTTTTATTTTGTGTGCTGCTTAAGTGTTCTTCTGCGCTATTGATCTGCGAGCAGTGCCCATTTGTGCAGGCGCGCATCTTAGAGGGAACATTGGTCGTTACTGACAGTTTTCTGCTCTCGTTTGTGTGTTTCTAACACAAATTCAGCAGTAAGCCTAACTCCTTCTGAAAAACATGCGCAGAGTCAGGATGTAGCGTCCAAGCTCCATTTTAATCACTACAAAAAAGATGTCTTCAGAACAGAGTAAAACTGTAAAAAAGAAAGAAGGTATACACTTAACCTAGTGCAAAAATATGTTTAAAGCTTATCCCAATGAAAATACGCCTATATGCAGTGATAATGTAGTTCACGAACATATAAAACAAACTTACAGACTGTGATGTCAAAAAGGATTAGAAAAGGTAGACGGATGCCAAAAATAGACAGATGGCCTGAATCTCCATCAACGAAGGTAGTCAATCGTATTTTTTTTTTTTAAGTAATACAACTACCGCGAAGACATGCCACGTGTATTTGAAAAAGTTGTCTTGAGTGAGGAAGAGAAGCAGAAACAGCTTCTGACAGAGCAAGATTTTGCTAGTGCACTACAAGAAGAAGACAACAAAGATGCACCATCATTGTTCACAGTGCCAGATGACTGTCCACTTAGAGTCCAGCAAGCCCAAAACAATGAACTGCTCAAAGACCTGGCCGAGCAGCAGTCATTGGAGAGTGCAAAGAGAAAAAAGGGATTGAAGATGATCGGTTCACAGGAATTGTTTCGGCGAATGTCAAAAAATGCCGCTCACTCACCAGCACGACTTCCAACTCCACTTTCTACCGGTGAATCAGAAAAAGAGCCTTTTCCTGATTATCAGAGGGTTACAGTTAGTGGTGATTATTGTGCAGGAATCCTTCTAGAAGATTATGAGCATGCCGCCAAAAGCCTGTTTGAAGCTCTACAGCTGCGAGAGAAGTATTCAAAGCTTGCCTATCACAACTTCTGTAGGACAACGAGCCAGTTCCTCCGCAGTGCTGAGCACCTACCATGGAATGAAGAGGATGAGATTCTCCCAGATATAAATCCATGTCTGGAAGTTGGTGAGGATCCCTACAGCATGGACAATATCCCTCAAGATTTAAACTTTAAGTTAAAAATGAAGGATGGAATAGTAGTTGTCTATGACAACGCAGAGGATCTCAAACAAAATCAACCTCATAATCTACCTTATCCAGACTTGGAAACCTATGTCGTAAATATAAGTGTACTGCTGGCAATGATAACAGATGGGCCCACCAAGACTTATTGTCACAGGAGACTAAACTTTTTGCAGTCCAAGTTCCACCTTCATGAGATGCTCAATGAGATGGCTGAACTGAAAGAACTCAAAACTGTACCTCACAGAGATTTCTACAATGTTAGAAAGGTTGACACACATATTCACGCAACTGCTTGCATGTCCGAGAAAAATTTGTTGACATTTGTCCAGAAAACCTATGAATCTGATGCAAACCGCATTGTTTTAGAGAGGGGTGGAGAAAAGATGACCCTACAGCAAGTTTGATTCCCTGGATGTACATGCTGGAAGACAAACTTTTCATCGATTTGATAAGTTCAACTCAAAGTATAACCCAGTGGGAGCAAACGAGCTGCGAGAAATCTTCCTCAAAATAGATAACTCCATTGGTGGAGAGTATCTTGCAAAAACCATAAAGGAGGTTTCAAGTGGTCTGGAGGACAGTAAGTACCAGTATGCTGAGCCACGCCTGTCTATCTATGGACGCTCTCCTGATGAGTGGGACAGTCTATCAAAATGGTTTATTCATCATAAAGTGTACTCACCTAACTTGAGGTGGATCATTCAAGTGCCCAGATTATACAATGTTTTCAAGTTCAAGAACCTGATGTCTAATTTTGAAAAGATGTTGGAAAATGTCTTCCTTCCACTGTTTGAAGCCACTGTGAATCCTAACCAGCACAAAGAACTGCATGTTTTTCTTCAATATGTGTCAGGATTTGACAGTGTGGATGATGAGTCCAAACACAGCCATCACGTCCTCTCCTATAGGAGTCCTAAACCTCAGCATTGGACCACAGATGAGAATCCTCCTTACAGCTATTACCTGTTTTATATGTATGCAAAAATCATGGTCCTTAACAACCTCCGAAAAGAGTGTGACATGTCCACTTTCCTGTTCCATCCTCACTGTGGAGAAGCAGGATCCATTACTCACTTGGTTTCTGGTTTCCTTGTTGCTGACAAAATCTCACATGGACTTAACCTGAAGAAGAGCCCAGTGCTGGAGTACCTTTACTACCTGACCCAACTGCCAATCGCAATGTCTCCTCTCAGCAACAACAGCCTTTTCTTAGAATACGCGAAGAATCCTTTTAAAGAGTTCCTACAAAAAGGTCTGTGTGTGTCTCTGTCTACTGATGACCCCATGCAGTTTCACTACACCAAGGAACCGTTGATGGAGGAATATGCTATAGCTGCTCAGCTTTGGAAGTTAAGCACTTGTGATGTGTGTGAAATTGCTAGAAATAGTGTGCTACAAAGTGGGTTGTCTCATGAGGAAAAGAAGTATTTCCTTGGACCGAACTATCTGAAAGGAGGGCATGAGGGGAACGACATCTTTCGGACAAATGTTGCCCAAATCCGCATGGCTTATAGATACGAAACCCTTTGTAATGAACTTAGTTTCCTAGTGGACGCAGCAAAGTCTCTTGCTATAACTTCTAAACTGTAAAACTTACAGACTGTGATGTCAAAAAGGATTAGAAAAGGTAGACGGATGCCAAAAATAGACGGATGGCAGTGGATCGACTTGTGCTCATGTACTAGCTGAAGATCATGTACTGACTGAAGCTCACGCACTAACTTCAAAACAAAACAAAACGGCCGACTTCTTGTCGTAACTTCCTGTTTCTAGTTTGGCCTTCAAAATAAAAGACGGAAAAACGTAATAAATATAATCTAACTATAAAAGTAAATATTCTGCACGATTATAGAGGGCAAGACAGGCAGTGATATTCTTTACCGAGCCATTTTGATAACAGATCCAACTCTTGCTATGAAATGTAAAACATGGCGTGTAAATAGTTCATTTTTAGAGGTCACGCTTCACTTTGCTAATTTACTTCCTCCTCTGTCGCCTCCTTCTCCCGCCGTAGTTGTCGCGGCAGGACCAGTGTGGATACTTAATTGCGTGCTGCCTTCTTTGGTCTCCTGGAAGTAGGGGGCTTTGGGCTGTTTTGTTATGTTCCTCCACCGTCTCCACATCACGGCGCTGATGGTGGCGCTGTTACATAACAGAGTTCTCTCGCAACATTTTTCCTGTGCTCTTGCAGGAAAACCATGAAGGTGTTGGGAGGTCTCTTGATAAACTATATGTCTCTAGTTTTACCATCTTTAGTTTAAATTGAGTTTTATTTTGTGCGCTGCATAAGTGTTCTTGTGCGCTATTAATCTGCGAGCGGTGCGTATATGCCCAGGTGCGCAGCTTAGAGGGAACATTGGTCCTCACTGGCAGCGAGATTCTTTACAGAGCCATTTCGATAACAGATATGAAATGTAAGACTTGGGGTGGGGATTACTTCATTTTTAGAGGTCATGCATCACTTTGCTGCTTTCTTCCTCCTCTGTCGCCCCCTTGTCCGGCCATAGTTGTCGTGGCAGGACCAGTGTGGATACCTAATCGCGTGCTGCCTCCTTGAACTCCTGGAAGTAGGGGGCTTTGGGCTCTTCGGTCATGTTCCTCCATCGTGTCCCCCTCCCGGCGCTGATGGTGGCACTGTTACATAGCCGAGTTCTCTCGCCACATTTTTTCTGCGCTCTTGCAGGAAAACCATGAAGGTGTTGGGAGGTCTCTTGATATACTGTATGTCATTAATTATACCATCTTTATTTTAAATTGAGTTTTATTTTGTGCGCTGCTTAAGTGTTCTTGTGTGCTATTAATCTGCGAGCAGTGCGTATTTGCGCAGGCGAACAGCTTACAGGGAACATTGGTCCTCACTGGCATTGAGATTCTTTACAGAGCCATTTCGATAAACAGATATGAATTATAAAACTTGGTTCGGGGATTAGTTCATTTTTAGAGGTCACGCTTTTCTTTGCTGAGATTATTTACCGAGCCTTTTTGATAACAGATATGAAATGTAAAACTTGCGGTGGGGATTAGTTCATTTTTAGAGGTCAAGCTTCACTTGGCTGCTTTCTTCCTCCTCTGTCGCCCCCTTGTCCGGCCATAGTTGTCGTGGCAGGACCAGTGTGGATACCTAATTGCGTGCTGCCTCCTTGGTCTCCTGGAAGTAGGGGGCTTTGGGCTGTTCGGTCATGTTCCTCCACCGTGTCCCCATCGCGGCGCTGATGGTGGCGCTGTTACATAGCCAAGTTCTCTCGCCACATTTTTCCTGCGCTCTTGCAGGAAAACCATGAAGGTGTTGTGAGGTCTCTTGATATACTGTATGTCTCTAATTTTACCATCTTTATTTTAAATTGAGTTTTATTTTGTGCGCTGCTTAAGTTTTCTTGTGTGCTATTAATCTGCGAGCAGTGCGTTTTTGCGCAGGCGCGCAGCTTAGAGGGAACATTGGTCCTCACTGGCAGCGAGATTCTTTAAGGAGCCATTTCGATAACAGATATGAAATGTAAAACTTGGGGTGGGGATTAGTTCATTTTCAGAGGTCTCACTTCACTTTGCTGCCTTCTTGCTCCTCTGTCACCTCGTTGTCCGGCCATAGTTGTCGTAGCAGGACCAGTGTGGATACCTAATTGCGTGCTGCCTCCTTGGTCTCCTGGAAGTAGGGGGCTTTGGGCTGTTCGGTCATGTTCCTCCACCGTGTCCCCATCGCGGCGCTGATGGTGGCGCTGTTACATAGCCAAGTTCTCTCGCCACATTTTTCCTGCGCTCTTGCAGGAAAACCATGAAGGTGTTGTGAGGTCTCTTGATATACTGTATGTATCTAATTTTACCATCTTTATTTTAAATTGAGTTTTTATTTGTGCGCTGCTTAAGTGTTCTTGTGTCCTATTAATCTGCGAGCAGTGAATATTTGCGCAGGCGCGCAGCTTAGGGGGAACATTGGTACTCACTGGCAGCGAGATTCTTTACAGAGCCATTTCGATAAACAGATATGAATTGTAAAACTTGGGGCGGGGATTAGTTCATTTTTAGAGGTCAAGCTTCACTTGGCTGCTTTCTTCCTCCTCTGTCGCCCCATTGTCCGGCCATAGTTGTCGTGACAGGACCAGTGTGGATACCTAATTGCGTGCTGCCTCCTTGGTCTCCTGGAAGTAGGGGGTTTTTGGCTGTTCGGTCATGTTCCTCCATCGTGTCTCCGTCGCGGCGCTGATGGTGGCGCTGTTAAATAGCCAAGTTCTCTCACCACATTTTTCCTGCGCTCTTTCAGGAAAACCATGAAGGTGTTGGGAGGTCTCTTTACATACTGTCAGTCTCTAATTTTACCATCTTTATTTTAAATTGAGTTTTATTTTTTGCGCTGCTTAAGTTTTCTTGTGTGCTATTAATCTGTGAGCAGTGCGTTTTTGCGCAGGCGCGCAGCTTAGAGGGAACATTGGTCCTCACTGGCAGCGAGATTCTTTACAGAGCCATTTCGATAACAGATATGAAATGTAAAACTTGGGGTGGGGATTAGTTCATTTTATGAGGTCTTGCTTCACTTTGCTGCTTTCTTGCTCCTCTGTCGCCTCTTTCTCCCGCCATAGTTGTCGTGGCAGGACCAGTGTGGATACCTAATCGCGTGCTGCCTCCTTGGTCTCCTGGAAATAGGGGGCTTTGGGCTGTTCGGTCATGTTCCTCCACTGTGTCCCCGTCGCGGCGCTGATGGTGGCGCTGTTACATAGCCAAGTTCTCTCGCCACATTTTTCCTGCACTCTTGCAGGAAAACCATGAAGGTGTTGGGAGGTCTCTTGATATACTGTATGTCTCTAATTTTACCATTTTATTTTAAATTGAGTTTTATTTTGTGCGCTGCTAAAGTTTTCTTGTGTGCTTTTAATCTGCGAGCAGTGCGTTTTTGCGCAGGCGCGCAGCTTAGAGGGAACATTGGTCCTCACTGGCAGCGAGATTCTTTACAGAGCCATTTCGATAACAGATATGAATTGTAAAACTTGGGGTGGGGATTAGTTCATTTTTAGAGGTCACGCTTTTCTTTGCT
This sequence comes from Neostethus bicornis, assembly GCA_902685375.1. NCBI lineage: Eukaryota > Metazoa > Chordata > Actinopteri > Atheriniformes > Phallostethidae > Neostethus > Neostethus bicornis. Next base: position 2,659,057 of record LR738555.1, on the reverse strand, counting down.
GAGATTATTTACCGAGCCTTTTCGATAACAGATATGAAATGTAAAACTTGGGGTGGGGTTTAGTTCATTTTTAGAGGTCAAGCTTTGCTGCTTTCTTCCTCCTCTGTCGCCCCCTTGTCCGGCCATAGTTGTCCTGGCAGGACCAGTTTGGATACCTAATCATGTGCTGCCTCCTTGGTCTCCTGGAAGTAGGGGGCTTTGGGCTGTTCGGTCATGTTCCTCCATCGTGTTCCCGTCGCGGCGCTGATGGTGGCGCTGTTACATAGCCGAGTCTTCTCACCAAATTTTTCCTGCACTTTTGCAGGAAAACCATGAAGGTGTTGGGTGGTCGCTTGATATACTGTCGGTCTCTAATTTTACCATCTTTATTTTAAATTGAGTTTTATTTTGTGCGCTGCTTAAGTGTTCTTGTGTGCTATTAATCTGCGAGCAGTGCGTATTTGCGCAGGCGCGCAGCTTAGAGGGAACATTGGTCCTCACTGGCAGCGAGATTCTTTACAGAGCCATTTCGATAACAGATATGAAATGTAAAACTTGGGGTGGGGATTAGTTCATTTTCAGAGGTCTCACTTCACTTTGCTGCTTTCTTGCTCCTCTGTCGCCTCGTTGTCCGGCCATAGTTGTCGTAGCAGGACCAGTGTGGATACCTAATTGCGTGCTGCCTCCTTGGTCTCCTGGAAGTAGGGGGCTTTGGGCTGTTCGGTCATGTTCCTCCAACGTGTCCCCGTCGCGGCGCTGATGGTGGCGCTGTTACATAGCCAAGTTCTCTCGCCATATTTTTCCTGCGCTCTTGCAGGAAAACCATGAAAGTGTTGTGAGGTCTCTTGATATACTGTCAGTCTCTAATTTTACCATCTTTATTTTAAATTGAGTTTTATTTTGTGCGCTGCTTAAGTGTTCTTGTGTGCTATTAATCTGCGAGCAGTGCGTATTTGCGCAGGCGCGCAGCTTAGAGGATACATTGGTCCTCACTGGCATTGAGATTCTTTACAGAGCCATTTCGATAAACAGATATGAATTGTAAAACTTGGGGTGGGGATTAGTTCATTTTTAGAAGTCACGCTTTTCTTTGCTGAGATTATTTACCGAGCCTTTTCGATAACAGATATGAAATGTAAAACTTGGGGTGGGGTTTAGTTCATTTTTAGAGGTCAAGCTTTGCTGCTTTCTTCCTCCTCTGTCGCCCCCTTGTCCGGCCATAGTTGTCCTGGCAGGACCAGTTTGGATAGCTAATCATGTGCTGCCTCCTTGGTCTCCTGGAAGTAGGGGGCTTTGGGCTGTTCGGTCATGTTCCTCCATCGTGTTCCCGTCGCGGCGCTGATGGTGGCGCTGTTACATAGCCGAGTCTTCTCACCAAATTTTTCCTGCACTTTTGCAGGAAAGCCATGAAGGTGTTGGGTGGTCGCTTGATATACTGTAGGTCTCTAATTTTACCATCTTTATTTTAAATTGAGTTTTATTTTGTGCGCTGCTTAAGTGTTCTTGTGTGCTATTAATCTGCGAGCAGTGCGTATTTGCGCAGGCGCGCAGCTTAGAGGGAACATTGGTCCTCACTGGCAGCGAGATTCTTTACAGAGCCATTTCGATAACAGATATGAAATGTAAAACTTGGGGTGGGGATTACTGTAGTTCATTTTTAGAGGTCATGCTTCACTTGGCTGCTTTCTTCCTCCTCTGTCGCCCCCTTGTCCGGCCATAGTTGTCGTGGCAGGACCAGTGTGGATACCTAATCGCGTGCTTCCTCCTTGGTCTCCTGGAAGTTGGGGGCTTTGGGCTGTTCGGTCATGTTCCTCCATCGTGTCCCGTCGCAGCGCTGATGGTGGCGCTGTTACATAGCCGAGTTCTCTCGCCACATTTTTCCTGCAATCTTGCAGGAAAACCATGAAGGTGTTGGGAGGTCTCTTGATATACTGTATGTCTCTAATTTTACCATCTTTATTTTAAATTGAGTTTTATTTTGTGCGCTGCTTAAGTTTTCTTGTGTGCTATTAATCTGCGAGCAGTGCGTTTTTGCGCAGGCGCGCAGCTTAGAGGGAACATTGGTCCTAACTGGCAGCGAGATTCTTTACAGAGCCATTTCGATAACAGATATGAAATGTAAAACTTGGGGTGGGGATTAGTTCATTTTCAGAGGTCTCACTTCACTTTGCTGCTTTCTTGCTCCTCTGTCGCCTCGTTGTCCGGCCATAGTTGTCGTAGCAGGACCAGTGTGGATACCTAATTGCGTGCTGCCTCCTTGGTCTCCTGGAAGTAGGGGGCTTTGGGCTGTTCGGTCATGTTCCTCCACCGTGTCCCCGTCGCGGCGCTGATGGTGGCGCTGTTACATAGCCAAGTTCTCTCGCCATATTTTTCCTGCGCTCTTGCAGGAAAACCATGAAAGTGTTGTGAGGTCTCTTGATATACTGTATGTATCTAATTTTACCATCTTTATTTTAAATTGAGTTTTTATTTGTGCGCTGCTTAAGTGTTCTTGTGTCCTATTAATCTGCGAGCAGTGCATATTTGCGCAAGCGCGCATCTTAGAGGGAACATTGGTCCTCACTGGCATTGAGATTGTTTACAGAGCCATTTCGATAAACAGATATGAATTGTAAAACTTGGGGCGGGGATTAGTTCATTTTTAGAGGTCACGCTTTTCTTTGCTGAGATTATTTACCGAGCCTTTTCGATAACAGATATGAAATGTAAAACTTGGGGTGGGGATTAGTTCATTTTTAGAGGTCACGCTTCACTTGGCTGCTTTCTTCCTCCTCTGTCGCCCCATTGACCGGCCATAGTTGTCGTGGCAGGACCAGTGTGGATACCTAATCGCGTGCTGCCTCCTTGGTCTCCTGGAAGTAGGGGGCTTTGGGCTGTTCGGTCATGTTCCTCCATGGTGTCCCCGTCGCGGCGCTGATGGTGGCGCTGTTACATAGCCGAGTTCTCTCGCCACAATTTTCCTGCACTCTTGCAGGAAAACCATGAAGGTGTTGGGAGGTCTCTTGATATACTGTATGTCTCTAATTTTACCATCTTTATTTTAAATTGAGTTTTTATTTGTGCGCTGCTTAAGTGTTCTTGTGTCCTATTAATCTGCGAGCAGTGCATATTTGCGCAAGCGCGCATCTTAGAGGGAACATTGGTCCTCACTGGCATTGAGATTGTTTACAGAGCCATTTCGATAAACAGATATGAATTGTAAAACTTGGGGCGGGGATTAGTTCATTTTTAGAGGTCACGCTTTTCTTTGCTGAGATTATTTACCGAGCCTTTTCGATAACAGATATGAAATGTAAAACTTGGGGTGGGGATTAGTTCATTTTTAGAGGTCACGCTTCACTTGGCTGCTTTCTTCCTCCTCTGTCGCCCCATTGACCGGCCAAAGTTGTCGTGGCAGGACCAGTGTGGATACCTAATCGCGTGCTGCCTCCTTGGTCTCCTGGAAGTATGGGGCTTTGGGCTGTTCGGTCATGTTCCTCCATCGTGTCCCCGTCGCGGCGCTGATGGTGGCGCTGTTACGTAGCCGAGTTCTCTCGCCACATTTTTCCTGCACTCTTGCAGGAAAACCATGAAGGTGTTGGGAGGTCTCTTGATATTTTTTTTTTTTTGATTATTTTGAATTACTCTATTCATCCCTCACCGGGGAAATTTGTTTGCTGCACTCCTTACACCGCAGCAGGCTGCCCTTCAACAGCGCCAATGGTGGGAGAAGTGGGGGCTAGGTGTCTTCTCCAAGGACCCTAGACGTGCTCTCCGTGGGACGCGAACCCGCGACCTTCCGGTCCGCGGGCGAACGCGCTAACCACGCGGCCACCGTCTCCACCAGATATGAAATGTAAAACTTGGGTTGGGGATTAGTTCATTTTTAGAGGTCACGCTCCACACTTTGCTGCTTTCTTCCTCAATCTGTCGCCTCCTTCTGCGGCCATAGTTGTCACGGCAGGACCGGTGTGGATACTTAATCGTGTGCTGCCTCCTGGCCTCCTTGGTCTCCTAGAAGTAGGGGCTTTGGGCTGTTTAGTCATGTTACTCCACCGTGTTCTCTTCGCGGTGCTGATGGTGGCGCTGTTACATAGCCGAGTTCTCTCACTACATTTTTCCTGCGCTCTTGCAGGAAAACCATGAAGGTGTTGGGAGGTCTCTTGATATACTGTATGTCTCTAGTTTTTCCATCTTTAGTTTAAATTGAGTTTTATTTTGTGTGCTGCTTAAGTGTTCTTGTGCGCTATTGATCTGCGAGCAGTGCCCATTTGTGCAAGCGCGCATCTTAGAAGGAACATTGGTCGTTACTGACAGTTTTCTGCTCTCGTTTGTGTGTTTCTAACACAAATTCAGCAGTGAGCCTAACTCCTTCTGAAAAACATGCGCAGAGTCAGGATGTAGCGTCCAAGCTCCATTTTAATGACTACAAAAAAGATGTCTTCAGAACAGAGTAAAACTGTAAAACAGAAAGAAGGTATACACTTAACCTAGTGCAAAAATATGTTTAAAGCTTATCCCAATGAAAATACGCCTATTTGCAGTGATAATGTAGTTCACGAACATATAAAACAAACTTACAGACTGTTATATCAAAAAGGTTTAGAAAAGGTAGACGGATGCCAAAAATAGACAGATGGCCTGAATCTCCATCGACGAAGGTAGTCAATCGTATTTTTTTTTTTTTTAAGTAATACAACTACCGCGAAGACATGCCACGTGTATTTGAAAAATTTGTCTTGAGTGAGGAAGAGAAGCAGAAACAGCTTCTGAAAGAGCAAGATTTTGCTAGTGCACTACAAGAAGAAGACAACAAAGATGCACCATCATTGTTCACAGTGCCAGATGACTGCCCACTTAGAGTCCAGCAAGCCCAAAACAATGAACTGCTCAAAGACCTGACCGAGCAGCAGTCATTGGAGAGTGCAAAGAGAAAAAAGGGATTGAAGATGATCCGTTCACAGGAATTGTTTCGGCGAATGTCAAAAAATGCCGCTCACTCACCAGCACGACTTCCAACTCCACTTTCTACCGGTGAATCAGAAAAAGAGCCTTTTCCTGATTATCAGAGGGTTACAGTTAGTGGTGATTATTGTGCAGGAAAACTTCTAGAAGATTATGAGCATGCCGCCAAAAGCCTGTTTGAAGCTCTACAGCTGCGAGAGAAGTATTCAAAGCTTGCCTATCACAACTTCTGTAGGACAACGAGCCAGTTCCTCCGCAGTGCTGAGCACCTACCATGGAATGAAGAGGATGAGATTCTCCCAGATATAAATCCATGTCTGGAAGTTGGTGAGGATCCCTACAGCATGGACAATATCCCTCAAGATTTAAACTTTAAGTTAAAAATGAAGGATGGAATAGTAGTTGTCTATGACAACGCAGAGGATCTCAAACAAAATCAACCTCATAATCTACCTTATCCAGACTTGGAAACCTATGTCGTAAATATACACTATATTACCAAAAGTATTCGCTCACCTGCCTTTACTCATTCTATGAACTGAAGTGCCATCCCATTCCTAACTCATAGAATTCAATACGATGTCGGTCCACCTTTTGCAGCTGTTACAGCTTCAACTCTTCTGGGAAGACTGTCCACAAGGTTGAGGAGAGTGTTTATAGGAATTTTTGACCATTCTTCCAAAAGCGCATTGGTGAGGTCACACACTGATGTTGGTCGAGAAGGTCTGGCTCTCAGTCTCCACTCTAATTCATCCCAAAGGTGTTCTATCAGGTTCAGGTCAGGGCTCTGTGCAGGCCAGTCAAGTTCATCCACACCAGACTCTGTAATTCACGTCTTTATGGACCTTGCTTTGTGCACTGGTGCACAGTCATGTTGGAAGAGGAAGGGGCCCGCTCCAAACTGTTCCCACAAGGTTGAAAGCATGGAATTGTCCAAAATGTTTTGGTATCCTGAAGCATTCAATGTTCCTTTCACTGAAACTAAGGGGGCAAGCCCAGCTCCTGAAAAACAACCCATACAATAATTCCTCCTCCACCAAATTTCACAGTTGGCACAATGCAATCTGAAATGTACCGTTCTCCTGGCAACCTCCAAACCCAGACTCGTGCATCAGATTGCCAGATGGAAAAGCGTGATTCATCACTCCAGAGAATGATGGCGGCGTGCCTTACACCATTGCATCCGACGCCTTGCATTGCAGTTGGTGAAGTGTGGCTTGGCTGCAGCTGCTCGGCCATGGAAACCCATTCCATGAAGCTCTCTGCGTACTGTACTTGGGCTAATCTGAAGGTCACGTGAAGTTTGTAGCTCTGTAGCAATTGACTGTGCAGAAAGTCGGCGACCTCTTTGCACTATGCGCTTCAGCATCCGCTGACCCTTCTCCGTCACTTTACGTGGCCTACCACTTCGTGGCTGAGTTGCTGTTGTTCCCAAACGCTTCCATTTTGTTATAATAGAGCTGACAGTTGACTGTGGAATATTTAGGAGCGAGGAAATTTCACGACTGGATTTGTTGCACAAGTGGCATCCTATGACAGTTCGACGCTGGAATTCACTGAGCTCCTGAGAGCGGCCCATTCTTTCACAAATGTCTTGTTTCACAGTCTGCATGCCTGAGTGCTTGAATTTATACACCTAGGGCTAGGCCAAGTGATTAGAACACCTGATTCTGATCATTTGAATGGGTGAGCGAATACTTTTGGTGATATAGTGTGAGTGTACTGCTGGCAATGATAACAGATGGGCCCACCAAGACTTATTGTCACAGGAGACTAAACTTTTTGCAGTCCAAGTTCCACCTTCATGAGATGCTCAATGAGATGGCTGAACTGAAAGAACTCAAAACTGTACGTCACAGAGATTTCTACAATGTTAGAAAGGTTGACACACATGTTCGCGCAGCTGTTTGCATGTCCCAGAATAATTTGTTGACATTTATCCAGCAAACCTATGAATCAGATGCAAACCGCATTGTTTTAGAGAGGGGTGGAGAAAAGATGACCCTACAGCAAGTTTGATTCCCTGGATGTACATGCTGGAAGACAAACTTTTCATCGATTTGATAAGTTCAACTCAAAGTATAACCCAGTGGGAGCAAACGAGCTGCGAGAAATCTTCCTCAAAATAGATAACTCCATTGGTGGAGAGTATCTTGCAAAAACCATAAAGGAGGTTTCAAGTGGTCTGGAGGACAGTAAGTACCAGTATGCTGAGCCACGCCTGTCTATCTATGGACGCTCTCCTGATGAGTGGGACAGTCTATCAAAATGGTTTATTCATCATAAAATGTACTCACCTAACTTGAGGTGGATCATTCAAGTGCCCAGATTATACAATGTTTTCAAGTTCAAGAACCTGATGTCTAATTTTGAAAAGATGTTGGAAAATGTCTTCCTTCCACTGTTTGAAGCCACTGTGAATCCTAACCAGCACAAAGAACTGCATGTTTTTCTTCAATATGTGTCAGGATTTGACAGTGTGGATGATGAGTCCAAACACAGCCATCACGTCCTCTCCTATAGGAGTCCTAAACCTCAGCATTGGACCACAGATGAGAATCCTCCTTACAGCTATTACCTGTTTTATATGTATGCAAACATCATGGTCCTTAACAACCTCCGAAAAGAGTGTGACATGTCCACTTTCCTGTTCCATCCTCACTGTGGAGAAGCAGGATCCATTACTCACTTGGTTTCTGGTTTCCTTGTTGCTGACAAAATCTCACATGGACTTAACCTGAAGAAGAGCCCAGTGCTGGAGTACCTTTACTACCTGACCCAACTGCCAATCGCAATGTCTCCTCTCAGCAACAACAGCCTTTTCTTAGAATACGCGAAGAATCCTTTTAAAGAGTTCCTACAAAAAGGTCTGTGTGTGTCTCTGTCTACTGATGACCCCATGCAGTTTCACTACACCAAGGAAACTTTGATGGAGGAATATGCTATAGCTGCTCAGCTTTGGAAGTTAAGCACTTGTGATGTGTGTGAAATTGCTAGAAATAGTGTGCTACAAAGTGGGTTGTCTCATGAGGAAAAGAAGTATTTCCTTGGACCGAACTATCTGAAAGGAGGGCATGAGGGGAACGACATCTTTCGGACAAATGTTGCCCAAATCCGCATGGCTTATAGATACGAAACCCTTTGTAATGAACTTAGTTTCCTAGTGGACGCAGCAAAGTCTCTTGCTATAACTTCTAAACTGTAAAACTTAAAGACTGTGATGTCAAAAAGGATTAGAAAAGGTAGACGGATGCCAAAAATAGACGGATGGCAGTGGATCGACTTGTGCTCATGTACTAGCTGAAGATCATGTACTGACTGAAGCTCACGCACTAACTTCAAAACAAAACAAAACGGCCGACTTCTTGTCGTAACTTCCTGTTTCTAGTTTGGCCTTCAAAATAAAAGACGGAAAAACGTAATAAATATAATCCAACTATAAAAGTAAATATTCTGCACGATTATAGAGTGCAAGACAGGCAGTGATATTCTTTACCGAGCCATTTTGATAACATATCCAACTCTTGCTATGAAATGTAAAACATGGCGTAGGAAATAGTTCAATTTTAGAGGTCACGCTTCACTTTGCTAATTTACTTCCTCCTCTGTCGCCTCCTTCTCACGCCGTAGTTGTCGCGGCAGGACCAGTGTGGATACTTAATTGCGTGCTGCCTTCTTTGGTCTCCTGGAAGTAGGGGGCTTTGGGCTGTTTTTTTATGTTCCTCCACCGTCTCCCCGTCGCTGCGCTGATGGTGGCGCTGTTACATAGCAGAGTTCTCTCGCAACAATTTTCCTGTGCTTTTGCGGGAAAACATTGATGGTGTTGGGAGGTCTCTTGATAAACTATATGTCTCTAATTTTACCATCTTTAGTTTAAATTGAGTTTTATTTTGTGCGCTGCATAAGTGTTCTTGTGCGCTATTAATCTGCGAGCGGTGCGTATTTGCACAGGCGCGCAGCTTAGAGGGAAAATTGGTCCTCACTGGCAGCGAGATTCTTTACAGAGCCATTTCGATAACAGATATGAAATGTAAAACTTGGTGTGGGGATTAGTTCATTTTTAGAGGTCACGCATCACTTTGCTGCTTTCTTCCTCCTCTGTCGCCTCCTTCTCCGGCCATAGTTGTCGTGGAAGGACCAGTTAGGATACCTAATCATGTGCTGCCTCCTTGGTCTCCTGGAAGTAGGGGGCTTTGGGCTGTTCGGTCATGTTCCTCCATCGTGTCCCCAATGCGGCGCTGATGGTGGCGCTGTTACATAGCCGAGTTCTCTCGCCACATTTTTCCTGCGCTCTTGCAGGAAAACCATAAAGGTGTTGGGAGGTCTCTTGATATACTGTATGTCTCTAATTTTACCATCTTTATTCTAAATTGAGTTTTATTTTGTGCGCTGCTTAAGTGTTCTTGTGTGCTACTAATCTGCGAAAAGGACCAGTGTGGATACCTAATCGCGTGTTGCCTCCTTGCTCTCATGGAAGTAGGTGGCTTTGGGCTGTTCGATCATTTTCCTCCACCGTGTCCCCGTCGTGGCGCTGATAGGGGCGCTGTTACATAGCCGTGTTCTCTCGCTACATTTATCCTGCGCTCTTGCAGAAAAACCATGAAGGTGTTGGGAGGTCTTTTGATATACTGTATATCTCTAATTGTACCATCTTTAGTTTAATTTCAGTTTTATTTTGTGCGCTGCTTAAGATTTCTTGTGCGCTATTAATCTTCGAGCAGTGCGCATTTGTGCAGGCGCGCAGGTTAGAGGGAACATTGGTCGTCACTGGCAGTGAGATTCTTTACAGAGCCATTTCGATAAACAGATATGAATCGTAAAACTTGGGGTGGGGATTAGTTCATTTTTATAGGTCACGCTTTTCTTTGCTGAGTTTCTTTACCGAGCCATTTCGATAAAAGATCCATCTCTTGATATGAAATGTAAAACTTGGGGTGGGGATTAGTTCATTTTCAGAGGTCTCGCTTCACTTTACTTCCTTCTTGCTCCTCTGTCGCCTCCTTCTCAGGCCATAGTTGTCGTGGCAGGACTAGTGTGGATACCTAATCGCGTGCTGCCTCCTTGGTCTCCTGGAAGTAGGGGGCTTTGGGCTGTTCGGTCATGTTCCTCCACCGTGTCCCCCTCGCGGCGTTGATGGTGGCGCTGTTACATAGCCGAGTTCTCTCGCCACATTTTTCCTGCGCTCTTGCAGGAAAACCATGAAGGTGTTGGGAGGTCTCTTGATATACTGTAGGTCTCTAATTTTACCATCTTTATTTTAAATTGAGTTTTATTTTGTGCGTTGCTTAAGTTTTCTTGTGTGCTATTAGTCTGCGAGCAGTGCGTATTTGCGCAGGTGCGCAGTTAAGAGGGAACATTGGTCCTCACTGGCAGCGAGATTCTTTACCGAGCCTTTTCGATACAGATATGAAATTTAAAACTTGGGGTGGGGATTAGTTCATTTTTAGAGGTCATGCTTCACTTGGCTGCTTTCTTCCTCCTCTGTCGCCCCCTTGTCCGGCCATAGTTGTCGTGGCAGGACCAGTGTGGATACCTAATCGCGTGCTGCCTCCTTGGTCTCCTGGAAGTAGGGGGCTTTGGGCTGTTCGGTCATGTTCCTCCATCGTGTCCCCGTCGCGGCGCTGATGGTGGCGCTGTTACATAGCCGAGTTCTCTCGCCACATTTTTTCTGCACTCTTGCAGGAAAACCATGAAGGTGTTGGGAGGTCTCTTGATATACTGTATGTCTCTAATTTTACCATCTTTATTTTAAATTGAGTTTTATTTTGTGCGCTGCTTAAGTTTTCTTGTGTGCTTTTAATCTGCGAGCAGTGCGTTTTTGCGCAGGCGCGCAGCTTAGAGGGAACATTGGTCCTCACTGGCAGCGAGATTCTTTACAGAGCCATTTCGATAACAGATATGACATGTAAAACTTGGGGTGGGGATTAGTTCATTTTCAGAGGTCTCGCTTCACTTTGCTGCTTTCTTTCTCCTCTGTCGCCTCCTTCTCCGGCCATAGTTGTCGTGGCAGGACCAGTGTTGATACCTAATCGCGTGCTGCCTCCTTGGTCTCCTGGAAGTAGGGGGCTTTTGGCTGATCGGTCATGTTTCTCCACCGTGTCCCCGTCGCGGCGCTGATAGTGGCGCTGTTACATACCCAAGTTCTCTCGCCACATTTTTCCTGCGCTCTTGCAGGAAAACCATGAAGGTGTTGGGAGGTCTCTTGATATACTGTATGTCTCTAATTTTACCATCTTTATTTTAAATTGAGTTTTATTTTGTGCGCTGCTTAAGTGTTCTTGTGTGCTATTAATCTGCGAGCAGTGCGTATTTGCGCAGGCGCGCAGCTTAGAGGGAACATTGGTCCTCACTGGCATTGAGATTCTTTACAGAGCCATTTCGATAAACAGATATGAATTGTAAAACTTGGGGCGGGGATTAGTTCATTTTTAGAGGTCACGCTTTTCTTTGCTGAGATTATTTACCGAGCCTTTTCGATAACAGTTATGAAATATAAATTTTGGGGTGGGGATTAGTTCATTTTTTGAGGTCACGCTTCACTTGGCTTCTTTCTTCCTCCTCTGTCGCCCCCTTGTCCGGCCATAGTTGTCGTGGCAGGACCAGTGTGGATACCTAATCGCGTGCTGCCTCCTTGGTCTCCTGGAAGTAGGGGGCTTTGGGCTGTTCGGTCATGTTCCTCCACCGTGTCCCCCTCGCGGCGTTGATGGTGGCGCTGTTACATAGCCGGGTTCTCTCGCCACATTTTTCCTGCACTCTTGCAGGAAAACCATGAAGGTGTTGGGAGGTCTCTTGATATACTGTATGTCTCTAATTTTACCATCTTTATTTTAAATTGAGTTTTATTTTGTGCGCTGCTTAAGTTTTCTTGTGTGCTATTAGTCTGCGAGCAGTGCGTATTTGCGCAGGTGCGCAGCTTAGAGGGAACATTGGTCCTCTCTGGCAGTGAGATTCTTTACAGAGCCATTTCGATAAACAGATATGAATTGTAAAACTTGGGGTGGGGATTAATTCATTTTCAGAGGTCTCGCTTCATTTTGCTCTTTTCTTGCTCCTCTGTCGCCTCCTTCTCAGGCCATAGTTGTCGTGGCAGGACTAGTGTGGATACCTAATCGCGTGCTGCCTCCTTGGTCTCCTGGAAGTAGGGGGCTTTGGGCTGTTCGGTCATGTTCCTCCACCGTGTCCCCCTCGCGGCGTTGATGGTGGCGCTGTTACATAGCCGAGTTCTCTCGCCACATTTTTCCTGCACTCTTGCAGGAAAACCATGAAGGTGTTGGGAGGTCTCTTGATATACTGTATGTCTCTAATTTTACCATCTTTATTTTAAATTGAGTTTTATTTTGTGCGCTGCTTAAGTTTTCTTGTGTGCTATTAGTCTGCGAGCAGTGCGTATTTGCGCAGGTGCGCAGCTTAGAGGGAACATTGGTCCTCACTGGCAGCGAGATTCTTTACCGAGCCTTTTCGATACAGATATGAAATTTAAAACTTGGGGTGGGGATTAGTTCATTTTTAAGGGGTCACGCTTCACTTGGCTGCTTTCTTCCTCCTCTGTCGCCCCCTTGTCCGGCCATAGTTGTCGTGGCAGGACCAGTGTGGTTCCCTAATCGCGTGCTGCCTCCTTGGTCTCCTGGAAGTAGGGGGCTTTGGGCTGTTCGGTCATGTTCCTCCATCGTGTCCCCGTCGCGGCGCTGATGGTGGCGCTGTTACATAGCCGAGTTCTCTCGCCACATTTTTCCTGCACTCTTGCAGGAAAACCATGAAGGTGTTGGGAGGTCTCTTGATATACTGTATGTCTCTAATTTTACCATCTTTATTTTAAATTAAGTTTTATTTTGTGCGCTGCTTAAGTTTTCTTGTGTGCTTTTAATCTGCGAGCAGTGCGTTTTTGCGCAGGCGCGCAGCTTAGAGGGAACATTGGTCCTCACCGGCAGCGAGATTCTTTACAGAGCCATTTCGATAACAGATATGAAATGTAATACTTGGGGTGGGGATTAGTTCATTTTTAGAGGTCACGCATCACTTTGCTGCTTTCTTTCTCCTCTGTCGCCTCCTTCTCCGGCCATAGTTGTCGTGGCAGGACCAGTTAGGATACCTAATCATGTGCTGCCTCCTTGGTCTCCTGGAAGTAGGGGGCTTTGGGCTGTTCGGTCATGTTCCTCCATCGTGTCCCCCTCGCGGCGTTGATGGTGGCGCTGTTACATAGCCGAGTTCTCTCGCCACATTTTTCCTGCGCTCTTGCAGGAAAACCATGAAGGTGTTGGGAGGTCTCTTGATATACTGTAGGTCTCTAATTTTACCATCTTTATTTTAAATTGAGTTTTATTTTGTGCGCTGCTTAAGTTTTCTTGTGTGCTTTTAGTCTGCGAGCAGTGCGTATTTGCGCAGGTGCGCAGTTAAGAGGGAACATTGGTCCTCACTGACAGCGAGATTCTTTACCGAGCCTTTTCGATACAGATATGAAATTTAAAACTTGGGGTGGGGATTAGTTCATTTTTAGAGGTCATGCTTCACTTGGCTGCTTTCTTCCTCCTCTGTCGCCACCTTGTCCGGCCATAGTTGTCGTGGCAGGACCAGTGTGGATACCTAATCGCGTGCTGCCTCCTTGGTCTCCTGGAAGTAGGGGGCTTTGGGCTGTTCGGTCATGTTCCTCCATCGTGTCCCCGTCGCGGCGCTGATGGTGGCGCTGTTACATAGCCGAGTTCTCTCGCCACATTTTTCCTGCACTCTTGCAGGAAAACCATGAAGGTGTTGGGAGGTCTCTTGATATACTGTATGTCTCTAATTTTACCATCTTTATTTTAAATTGAGTTTTATTTTGTGCGCTGCTTAAGTTTTCTTGTGTGCTTTTAATCTGCGAGCAGTGCGTTTTTGCGCAGGCGCGCAGCTTAGAGGGAACATTGGTCCTCACTGGCAGCGAGATTCTTTACAGAGCCATTTCGATAACAGATATGACATGTAAAACTTGGGGTGGGGATTAGTTCATTTTCAGAGGTCTCGCTTCACTTTGCTGCTTTCTTTCTCCTCTGTCGCCTCCTTCTCCGGCCATAGTTGTCGTGGCAGGACCAGTGTGGATACCTAATCGCGTGCTGCCTCCTTGGTCTCCTGGAAGTAGGGGGCTTTTGGCTGTTCGGTCATGTTTCTCCACCGTGTCCCCGTCGCGGCGCTGATAGTGGCGCTGACACATACCCAAGTTCTCTCGCCACATTTTTCCTGCGCTCTTGCAGGAAAACCATGAAGGTGTTGGGAGGTCTCTTGATATACTGTATGTCTCTAATTTTACCATCTTTATTTTAAATTGAGTTTTATTTTGTGCGCTGCTTAAGTGTTCTTGTGTGCTATTAATCTGCGAGCAGTGCGTATTTGCGCAGGCGCGCAGCTTAGAGGGAACATTGGTCCTCACTGGCATTGAGATTCTTTACAGAGCCATTTCGATAAACAGATATGAATTGTAAAACTTGGGGCGGGGATTAGTTCATTTTTAGAGGTCACGCTTTTCTTTGCTGAGATTATTTACCGAGCCTTTTCGATAACAGTTATGAAATATAAATTTTGGGGTGGGGATTAGTTCATTTTTAGAGGTCACGCTTCACTTGGCTTCTTTCTTCCTCCTCTGTCGCCCCCTTGTCCGGCCATAGTTGTCGTGGCAGGACCAGTGTGGATACCTAATCGCGTGCTGCCTCCTTGGTCTCCTGGAAGTAGGGGGCTTTGGGCTGTTCGGTCATGTTCCTCCACCGTGTCCCCGTCGCGGCGCTGATGGCTGGCGCTGTTACATAGCCGAAGTTCTCTCGCCACATTTTTCCTGCACTCTTGCATGGAAAACCATGAAGGTGTTGGGAGGTCTCTTGATATACTGTAGGTCTCTAATTTTACCATCTTTATTTTAAATTGAGTTTTATTTTGTGCGCCTGCTTAAGTTTTCTTGTGTGCTATTAGTCTGCGAGCAGTGCGTATTTTGCGCAGGTGCGCAGCTTAGAGGGAACATTGGTCCTCACTGGCAGCGAGATTCTTTACCGAGCCTTTTCGATACAGATATGAAATTTAAAACTTGGGGTGGGGATTAGTTCATTTTTAAGGGGTCACGCTTCACTTGGCTGCTTTCTTCCTCCTCTGTCGCCCCCTTGTCCGGCCATAGTTGTCGTGGCAGGACCAGTGTGGTTCCCTAATCGCGTGCTGCCTCCTTGGTCTCCTGGAAGTAGGGGGCTTTGGGCTGTTCGGTCATGTTCCTCCATCGTGTCCCCGTCGCGGCGCTGATGGTGGCGCTGTTACATAGCCGAGTTCTCTCGCCACATTTTTCCTGCACTCTTGCAGGAAAACCATGAAGGTGTTGGGAGGTCTCTTGATATACTGTATGTCTCTAATTTTACCATCTTTATTTTAAATTAAGTTTTATTTTGTGCGCTGCTTAAGTTTTCTTGTGTGCTTTTAATCTGCGAGCAGTGCGTTTTTGCGCAGGCGCGCAGCTTAGAGGGAACATTGGTCCTCACCGGCAGCGAGATTCTTTACAGAGCCATTTCGATAACAGATATGAAATGTAATACTTGGGGTGGGGATTAGTTCATTTTTAGAGGTCACGCATCACTTTGCTGCTTTCTTTCTCCTCTGTCGCCTCCTTCTCCGGCCATAGTTGTCGTGGCAGGACCAGTTAGGATACCTAATCATGTGCTGCCTCCTTGGTCTCCTGGAAGTAGGGGGCTTTGGGCTGTTCGGTCATGTTCCTCCATCGTGTCCCCCTCGCGGCGTTGATGGTGGCGCTGTTACATAGCCGAGTTCTCTCGCCACATTTTTCCTGCGCTCTTGCAGGAAAACCATGAAGGTGTTGGGAGGTCTCTTGATATACTGTAGGTCTCTAATTTTACCATCTTTATTTTAAATTGAGTTTTATTTTGTGCGCTGCTTAAGTTTTCTTGTGTGCTTTTAGTCTGCGAGCAGTGCGTATTTGCGCAGGTGCGCAGTTAAGAGGGAACATTGGTCCTCACTGGCAGCGAGATTCTTTACCGAGCCTTTTCGATACAGATATGAAATTTAAAACTTGGGGTGGGGATTAGTTCATTTTTAGAGGTCACGCTTCACTTGGCTGCTTTCTTCCTCCTCTGTCGCCCCCTTGTCCGGCCATAGTTGTCGTGGCAGGACCAGTGTGGATACCTAATCGCGTGCTGCCTCCTTGGTCTCCTGGAAGTAGGGGGCTTTGGGCTGTTCGGTCATGTTCCTCCATCGTGTCACCGTCGCGGCGCTGATGGTGGCGCTGTTACATAGCCGAGTTCTCTCGCCAAATTTTTCCTGCACTCTTGCAGGAAAACCATGAAGGTGTTGGGAGGTCTCTTGATATACTGTATGTCTCTAATTTTACCATCTTTATTTTAAATTGAGTTTTATTTTGTGCGCTGCTAAAGTTTTCTTGTGTGCTTTTAATCTGCGAGCAGTGCGTTTTTGCGCAGGCGCGCAGCTTAGAGGGAACATTGGTCCTCACTGGCAGCGAGATTCTTTACAGAGCCATTTCGATAACAGATATGAAATGTAAAACTTGGGGTGGGGATTAGTTCATTTTCAGAGGTCTCGCTTCACTTTGCTGCTTTCTTGCTCCTCTGTCGCCTCCTTCTCCGGCCATAGTTGTCGTGGCAGGACCAGTGTGGATACCTAATCGCGTGCTGCCTCCTTGGTCTCCTGGAAGTAGGGGGCTTTTGGCTGTTCGGTCATGTTTCTCCACCGTGTCCCCGTCGCGGCGCTGATAGTGGCGCTGACACATACCCAAGTTCTCTCGCCACATTTTTCCTGCGCTCTTGCAGGAAAACCATGAAGGTGTTGGGAGGTCTCTTGATATACTGTATGTCTCTAATTTTACCATCTTTATTTTAAATTGAGTTTTATTTTGTGCGCTGCTTAAGTGTTCTTGTGTGCTATTAATCTGCGAGCAGTGCGTATTTGCGCAGGCGCGCAGATTAGAAGGAACATTGGTCTTCACTGGCATTGAGATTCTTTACAGAGCCATTTCGATAAACAGATATGAATTGTAAAACTTGGGGCGGGGATTAGTTCATTTTTAGAGGTCACGCTTTTCTTTGTTGAGATTATTTACCGAGCCTTTTCGATAACAGTTATGAAATATAAATTTTGGGGTGGGGATTAGTTCATTTTTAGAGGTCACGCTTCACTTGGCTTCTTTCTTCCTCCTCTGTCGCCCCCTTGTCCGGCCATAGTTGTCGTGGCAGGACCAGTGTGGATACCTAATCGCGTGCTGCCTCCTTGGTCTCCTGGAAGTAGGGGGCTTTGGGCTGTTCGGTCATGTTCCTCCACCGTGTCCCCGTCGCGGCGCTGATGGCGGCGCTGTTACATAGCCAAGTTCTCTTGCCACGTTTTTCCTGCACTCTTGCTGGAAAACCATGAAGGTGTTGGGAGGTCTCTTGACTATACTGTAGGTCTCTAATTTTACCATCTTTATTTTAAATTGAGTTTTATTTTGTGCGCTGCTTAAGTTTTCTTGTGTGCTATTAGTCTGCGAGCAGTGCGTATTTTTGCAGGTGCGCAGCTTAGAGGGAACATTGGTCCTCACTGGCAGCGAGATTCTTTACCGAGCCTTTTCGATACAGATATGAAATTTAAAACTTGGGGTGGGGATTAGTTCATTTTTAAGGGGTCACGCTTCACTTGGCTGCTTTCTTCCTCCTCTGTCGCCCCCTTGTCCGGCCATAGTTGTCGTGGCAGGACCAGTGTGGTTCCCTAATCGCGTGCTGCCTCCTTGGTCTCCTGGAAGTAGGGGGCTTTGGGCTGTTCGGTCATGTTCCTCCATCGTGTCCCCGTCGCGGCGCTGATGGTGGCGCTGTTACATAGCCGAGTTCTCTCGCCACATTTTTCCTGCACTCTTGCAGGAAAACCATGAAGGTGTTGGGAGGTCTCTTGATATACTGTATGTCTCTAATTTTACCATCTTTATTTTAAATTAAGTTTTATTTTGTGCGCTGCTTAAGTTTTCTTGTGTGCTTTTAATCTGCGAGCAGTGCGTTTTTGCGCAGGCGCGCAGCTTAGAGGGAACATTGGTCCTCACCGGCAGCGAGATTCTTTACAGAGCCATTTCGATAACAGATATGAAATGTAATACTTGGGGTGGGGATTAGTTCATTTTTAGAGGTCACGCATCACTTTGCTGCTTTCTTTCTCCTCTGTCGCCTCCTTCTCCGGCCATAGTTGTCGTGGCAGGACCAGTTAGGATACCTAATCATGTGCTGCCTCCTTGGTCTCCTGGAAGTAGGGGGCTTTGGGCTGTTCGGTCATGTTCCTCCATCGTGTCCCCCTCGCGGCGTTGATGGTGGCGCTGTTACATAGCCGAGTTCTCTCGCCACATTTTTCCTGCGCTCTTGCAGGAAAACCATGAAGGTGTTGGGAGGTCTCTTGATATACTGTAGGTCTCTAATTTTACCATCTTTATTTTAAATTGAGTTTTATTTTGTGCGCTGCTTAAGTTTTCTTGTGTGCTTTTAGTCTGCGAGCAGTGCGTATTTGCGCAGGTGCGCAGTTAAGAGGGAACATTGGTCCTCACTGGCAGCGAGATTCTTTACCGAGCCTTTTCGATACAGATATGAAATTTAAAACTTGGGGTGGGGATTAGTTCATTTTTAGAGGTCATGCTTCACTTGGCTGCTTTCTTCCTCCTCTGTCGCCACCTTGTCCGGCCATAGTTGTCGTGGCAGGACCAGTGTGGATACCTAATCGCGTGCTGCCTCCTTGGTCTCCTGGAAGTAGGGGGCTTTGGGCTGTTCGGTCATGTTCCTCCATCGTGTCCCCGTCGCGGCGCTGATGGTGGCGCTGTTACATAGCCGAGTTCTCTCGCCACATTTTTCCTGCACTCTTGCAGGAAAACCATGAAGGTGTTGGGAGGTCTCTTGATATACTGTATGTCTCTAATTTTACCATCTTTATTTTAAATTGAGTTTTATTTTGTGCGCTGCTTAAGTTTTCTTGTGTGCTTTTAATCTGCGAGCAGTGCGTTTTTGCGCAGGCGCGCAGCTTAGAGGGAACATTGGTCCTCACTGGCAGCGAGATTCTTTACAGAGCCATTTCGATAACAGATATGACATGTAAAACTTGGGGTGGGGATTAGTTCATTTTCAGAGGTCTCGCTTCACTTTGCTGCTTTCTTTCTCCTCTGTCGCCTCCTTCTCCGGCCATAGTTGTCGTGGCAGGACCAGTGTGGATACCTAATCGCGTGCTGCCTCCTTGGTCTCCTGGAAGTAGGGGGCTTTTGGCTGTTCGGTCATGTTTCTCCACCGTGTCCCCGTCGCGGCGCTGATAGTGGCGCTGACACATACCCAAGTTCTCTCGCCACATTTTTCCTGCGCTCTTGCAGGAAAACCATGAAGGTGTTGGGAGGTCTCTTGATATACTGTATGTCTCTAATTTTACCATCTTTATTTTAAATTGAGTTTTATTTTGTGCGCTGCTTAAGTGTTCTTGTGTGCTATTAATCTGCGAGCAGTGCGTATTTGCGCAGGCGCGCAGCTTAGAGGGAACATTGGTCCTCACTGGCATTGAGATTCTTTACAGAGCCATTTCGATAAACAGATATGAATTGTAAAACTTGGGGCGGGGATTAGTTCATTTTTAGAGGTCACGCTTTTCTTTGCTGAGATTATTTACCGAGCCTTTTCGATAACAGTTATGAAATATAAATTTTGGGGTGGGGATTAGTTCATTTTTAGAGGTCACGCTTCACTTGGCTTCTTTCTTCCTCCTCTGTCGCCCCCTTGTCCGGCCATAGTTGTCGTGGCAGGACCAGTGTGGATACCTAATCGCGTGCTGCCTCCTTGGTCTCCTGGAAGTAGGGGGCTTTGGGCTGTTCGGTCATGTTCCTCCACCGTGTCCCCGTCGCGGCGCTGATGGCGGCGCTGTTACATAGCCAAGTTCTCTTGCCACATTTTTCCTGCACTCTTGCTGGAAAACCATGAAGGTGTTGGGAGGTCTCTTGACATACTGTAGGTCTCTAATTTTACCATCTTTTTTTTAAATTGAGTTTTATTTTGTGCGCCGCTTAAGTTTTCTTGTGTGCTATTAGTCTGCGAGCAGTGCGTATTTTTGCAGGCGCGCAGCTTAGAGGGAACATAGGTCCTCACTGGCAGCGAGATTCTTTACAGAGTCATTTCGATAACAGATATGAAATGTAAAACTTGGGGTGGGGATTAGTTCATTTTCAGAGGTCTCGCTTCACTTTTCTTCCTTCTTGCTCCTCTGTCGCCTCCTTCTCCGGCCATAGTTGTCGTGGCAGGACCATTTAGGATACCTATTCGCGTGCTGCCTCCTTGGTCTCCTGAAAGTAGGGGGCTTTGGGCTGTTCGGTCATGTTCCTCCATCGTGTCCACGTCGCAGCGCTGATGGTGGTGCTGTTACATAGCCGAGTTCTCTCGCTACGTTTTTCCTGCGCTCTTGCTGGAAAACCATGAAGGTGTTGGGTGGTCTCTTGATATACTGTAGGTCTGTAGTTTTACCATCTTTAGTTTAATTTGAGTTTTATTTTGTGCGCTGCTTAAGATTTCTTGTGCGCTATAAATCTTCGAGCAGTGCGCATTTGTGCAGGCGCGCAGCTTAGAGGGAACATTGGTCGTCACTGGCAGTGAGATTCTT
Source organism: Neostethus bicornis (assembly GCA_902685375.1). Taxonomy (NCBI): domain Eukaryota; kingdom Metazoa; phylum Chordata; class Actinopteri; order Atheriniformes; family Phallostethidae; genus Neostethus; species Neostethus bicornis. The sequence goes on along the minus strand of LR738555.1, from coordinate 2,638,528 downwards.
TACCGAGCCATTTCGATAACGGATCCATCTCTTGATATGAAATGTAAAACTTAGGGTGGGGATTAGTTCATTTTTTGAGGTCACCTTCACTTGGCTGCTTTCTTCCTCCTCTGTCGCCTCCTTCTCCGGCCATAGTTGTCAAGGCAGGACCAGTGTGGATACCTAATCGCGTGCTATCTCCTTGATCTCTAGAAGTAGGGGGCTTTGGGCTGTTCGGTCATGTTCCTCCACCGGGTCCCCCTCCCGGCGCTGAAGGTGGGGCTGTTACATAGCCAAGTTCTCTCGCCACATTTTTTCTGCGCTCTTGCAGGAAAACCATGAAGGTGTTGGGAGGTCTATTGATATAACGTATGTCTCTAGATTTACCATCTTTATTTTAAATTGAGTTTTATTTTGTGTGCTGCTTAAGTGTTCTTGTGTGCTATAAATCTGCGAAAAGTGCGTATTTGCGCAGGCGCCCAGCTTAGAGGGAACATTGGTACTCACTGGCAGCGAGATTCTTTACAGAGCCATTTTGATAACAGATATGAAATGTAAAACTTTGGGTGGGGATTAGTTCATTTTTAGAGGTCACGCTTCACTTGGCTGCTTTCTTCCTCCTCTGTCGCCCCCTTGTCCGGCCATAGTTGTCGTGGCAGGACCAGTGTGGATACCGAATCGCGTGCTGCCTCCTTGATCTCCTGGAAGTAGGGGGCTTTGGGCTGTTCGGTCATGTTCCTCCACGGTGTCCCCCTCCCGGCGCTGATGGTGGTGCTGTTACATAGCCAAGTGCTCTCGCCACATTTTTCCTGCGCTCTTGCAGGAAAACCATGAAGATGTTGGGAGGTCTCTTGAGAAACTGTATGTCTCTAATTTTACCATCTTTATTTTAAATTGAGTTTTATTTTGTGCGCTGCTTAAGATTTCTTGTGCGCTATTAATCTTCCAGCAGTGCGCATTTGTGCAGGCGCGCAGGTTAGAGGGAACATTGGTCGTCACTGGCAGTGAGATTCTTTACCGAGCCTTTTCGATAACAGATCCAACTCTTGATATGAAATGTAAAACTTAGGGTGGGGATTAGTTCCTTTTTAGAGGTCACGCTTCACTTTGCTGAGATTTTTTACCGAGCTTTTCGATAACAGATATGAAATGTAAAACTTGGGGTGGGGATTAGTTCATTTTTAGAGGTCATGCTTGACTTGGCTGGTTTCTTCCTCCTCTGTCGCCCCCTTGTCCGGCCATAGTTGTCGTGGCAGGACAAGTGTGGATACCTAATCGCGTGCTGCCTCCTTGGTCTCCTGGAAGTAGTGGGCTTTGGGCTGTTTGGTCATGTTCCTCCATCGTGTCCCCGTCGCGGCGCTGATGGTGGCGCTGTTACATAGCCGAGTTCTCTCGCCACATTTTTCCTGTGCTCTTGCTGGAAAACCATGAAGGTGTTGGGTGGTCTCTTGATATACTGTGGGTCTCTAGTTTTACCATCTTTAGTTTAAATTGAGTTTTATTTTGTGCGCTGCTTAAGTGTTCTTGTGCGCTATTAATCAGCGAGCAGTGCGCATTTGAACAGGCGCGCAGCTTAGAGGGAACATTGGTTGTCACTGGCATTGAGATTCTTTACCGAGCCTTTTCGATAACAGATATGAAATGTAAAACTTGGGTTGGGGATTAGTTCATTTTTAGAGGTCACGCTCCACACTTTGCTGCTTTCTTCCTCATCTGTCGCCTCCTTCTCCGGCCATAGTTGTCGCGGCAGGACCAGTGTGGATACTTAATCGTGTGCTGCCTCCTGGCCTCCTTGGTCTCCTAGAAGTAGGGGCTTTGGGCTGTTTAGTCATGTTACTCCACCGTGTTCTCTTCGTGGTGCTGATATAGGCGCTGTTACATAGCCGAGTTCTCTCACTACATTTTTCCTGCGCTCTTGCAGGAAAACCATGAAGGTGTTGGGAGGTCTCTTGATATACTGTATGTCTCTAGTTTTTCCATCTTTAGTTTAAATTGAGTTTTATTTTGTGTGCTGCTTAAGTGTTCTTGTGCGCTATTGATCTGCGAGCAGTGCCCATTTGTGCAGGCGCGCATCTTAGAAGGAACATTGGTCGTTACTGACAGTTTTCTGCTCTCGTTTGTGTGTTTCTAACACAAATTCAGCAGTGAGCCTAACTCCTTCTGAAAAACATGCGCAGAGTCAGGATGTAGCGTCCAAGCTCCATTTTAATGACTACAAAAAAGACGTCTTCAGAACAGAGTAAAACTGTAAAACAGAAAGAAGGTATACACTTAACCTAGTGCAAAAATATGTTTAAAGCTTATCCCAATGAAAATACGCCTATTTGCAGTGATAATGTAGTTCACGAACATATAAAACAAACTTACAGACTGTTATGTCAAAAAGGATTAGAAAAGGTAGACGGATGCCAAAAATAGACAGATGGCCTGAATCTCCATCGACGAAGGTAGTCAATCGTATTTTTTTTTTTTTTAAGTAATACAACTACCGCGAAGACATGCCACGTGTATTTGAAAAAGTTGTCTTGAGTGAGGAAGAGAAGCAGAAACAGCTTCTGAAAGAGCAAGATTTTGCTAGTGCACTACAAGAAGAAGACAACAAAGATGCACCATCATTGTTCACAGTGCCAGATGACTGCCCACTTAGAGTCCAGCAAGCCCAAAACAATGAACTGCTCAAAGACCTGACCGAGCAGCAGTCATTGGAGAGTGCAAAGAGAAAAAAGGGATTGAAGATGATCCGTTCACAGGAATTGTTTCGGCGAATGTCAAAAAATGCCGCTCACTCACCAGCAGGACTTCCAACTCCACTTTCTACCGGTGAATCAGAAAAAGAGCCTTTTCCTGATTATCAGAGGGTTACAGTTAGTGGTGATTATTGTGCAGGAATCCTTCTAGAAGATTATGAGCATGCCGCCAAAAGCCTGTTTGAAGCTCTACAGCTGCGAGAGAAGTATTCAAAGCTTGCCTATCACAACTTCTGTAGGACAACGAGCCAGTTCCTCCGCAGTGCTGAGCACCTACCATGGAACGAAGAGGATGAGATTCTCCCAGATATAAATCCATGTCTGGAAGTTGGTGAGGATCCCTACAGCATGGACAATATCCCTCAAGATTTAAACTTTAAGTTAAAAATGAAGGATGGAATAGTAGTTGTCTATGACAACGCAGAGGATCTCAAACAAAATCAACCTCATAATCTACCTTATCCAGACTTGGAAACCTATGTCGTAAATATACACTATATTACCAAAAGTATTCGCTCACCTGCCTTTACTCATTCTATGAACTGAAGTGCCATCCCATTCCTAACTCATAGAATTCAATATGATGTCGGTCCACCTTTTGCAGCTGTTACAGCTTCAACTCTTCTGGGAAGACTGTCCACAAGGTTGAGGAGAGTGTTTATAGGAATTTTTGACCATTCTTCCAAAAGCGCATTGGTGAGGTCACACACTGATGTTGGTCGAGAAGGTCTGGCTCTCAGTCTCCACTCTAATTCATCCCAAAGGTGTTCTATCGGGTTCAGGTCAGGGCTCTGTGCAGGCCAGTCAAGTTCATCCACACCAGACTCTGTCATTCACGTCTTTATGGACCTTGCTTTGTGCACTGGTGCACAGTCATGTTGGAAGAGGAAGGGGCCCGCTCCAAACTGTTCCCACAAGGTTGAAAGCATGGAATTGTCCAAAATGTTTTGGTATCCTGAAGCATTCAATGTTCCTTTCACTGAAACTAAGGGGGCAAGCCCAGCTCCTGAAAAACAACCCATACAATAATTCCTCCTCCACCAAATTTCACAGTTGGCACAATGCAATCTGAAATGTACCGTTCTCCTGGCAACCTCCAAACCCAGACTCGTGCATCAGATTGCCAGATGGAAAAGCGTGATTCATCACTCCAGAGAATGATGGCGGCGTGCTTTACACCATTCCATCCGACGCCTTGCATTGCAGTTGGTGAAGTGTGGCTTGGCTGCAGCTGCTCGGCCATGGAAACCCATTCCATGAAGCTCTCTGCGTACTGTACTTGGGCTAATCTGAAGGTCACATGAAGTTTGTAGCTCTGTAGCAATTGACTGTGCAGAAAGTCGGCGACCTCTTTGCACTATGCGCTTCAGCATCCGCTGACCCTTCTCCGTCACTTTACGTGGCCTACCACTTCGTGGCTGAGTTGCTGTTGTTCCCAAACGCTTCCATTTTGTTATAATAGAGCTGACAGTTGACTGTGGAATATTTAGGAGCGAGGAAATTTCACGACTGGATTTGTTGCACAAGTGGCATCCTATGACAGTTCGACGCTGGAATTCACTGAGCTCCTGAGAGCGGCCCATTCTTTCACAAATATCTTGTTTCACAGTCTGCATGCCTGAGTGCTTGAATTTATACACCTAGGGCTAGGCCAAGTGATTAGAACACCTGATTCTGATCATTTGAATGGGTGAGCAAATACTTTTGGTGATATAGTGTAAGTGTACTGCTGGCAATGATAACAGATGGGCCCACCAAGACTTATTGTCACAGGAGACTAAACTTTTTGCAGTCCAAGTTCCACCTTCATGAGATGCTCAATGAAATGGCTGAACTGAAAGAACTCAAAACTGTACCTCACAGAGATTTCTACAATGTTAGAAAGGTTGACACACATATTCACGCAGCTGCTTGCATGTCCCAGAAAAATTTGTTGACATTTATCCAGCAAACCTATGAATCTGATTCAAACCGCATTGTTTTAGAGAGGGGTGGAGAAAAGATGACCCTACAGCAAGTTTGATTCCCTGGATGTACATGCTGGAAGACAAACTTTTCATCGATTTGATAAGTTCAACTCAAAGTATAACCCGGTGGGAGCAAACGAGCTGCGAGAAATCTTCCTCAAAATAGATAACTCCATTGGTGGAGAGTATCTTGCAAAAACCATAAAGGAGGTTTCAAGTGGTCTGGAGGACAGTAAGTACCAGTATGCTGAGCCACGCCTGTCTATCTATGGACGCTCTCCTGATGAGTGGGACAGTCTATCAAAATGGTTTATTCATCATAAAATGTACTCACCTAACTTGAGGTGGATCATTCAAGTGCCCAGATTATACGATGTTTTCAAGTCTAAGAACCTGATGTCTAATTTTGAAAAGATGTTGGAAAATGTCTTCCTTCCACTGTTTGAAGCCACTGTGAATCCTAACCAGCACAAAGAACTGCATGTTTTTCTTCAATATGTGTCAGGATTTGACAGTGTGGATGATGAGTCCAAACACAGCCATCACGTCCTCTCCTATAGGAGTCCTAAACCTCAGCATTGGACCACAGATGAGAATCCTCCTTACAGCTATTACCTGTTTTATATGTATGCAAACATCATGGTCCTTAACAACCTCCAAAAAGAGTGTGACATGTCCACTTTCCTGTTCCATCCTCACTGTGGAGAAGCAGGATCCATTACTCACTTGGTTTCTGGTTTCCTTGTTGCTGACAAAATCTCACATGGACTTAACCTGAAGAAGAGCCCAGTGCTGGAGTACCTTTACTACCTGACCCAACTGCCAATCGCAATGTCTCCTCTCAGCAACAACAGCCTTTTCTTAGAATACGCGAAGAATCCTTTTAAAGAGTTCCTACAAAAAGGTCTGTGTGTGTCTCTGTCTACTGATGACCCTATGCAGTTTCACTACACCAAGGAATCGTTGATGGAGGAATATGCTATGGCTGCTCAGCTTTGGAAGTTAAGCACTTGTGATGTGTGTGAAATTGCTAGAAATAGTGTGCTACAAAGTGGGTTGTCTCATGAGGAAAAGAAGTATTTCCTTGGACCGAACTATCTGAAAGGAGGGCATGAGGGGAACGACATCTTTCGGACAAATGTTGCCCAAATCCGCATGGCTTATAGATACGAAACCCTTTGTAATGAACTTAGTTTCCTAGTGGACGCAGCAAAGTCTCTTGCTATAACTTCTAAACTGTAAAACTTACAGACTGTGATGTCAAAAAGGATTAGAAAAGGTAGACGGATGCCAAAAATAGACGGATGGCAGTGGATCGACTTGTGCTCATGTACTAGCTGAAGATCATGTACTGACTGAAGCTCACGCACTAACTTCAAAACAAAACAAAACGGCCGACTTCTTGTCGTAACTTCCTGTTTCTAGTTTGGCCTTCAAAATAAAAGACGGAAAAACGTAATAAATATAATCCAACTATAAAAGTAAATATTCTGCACGATTATAGAGGGCAAGACAGGCAGTGATATTCTTTACCGAGCCAATTTGATAACAGATCCAACTCTTGCTATAAAATGTAAAACATGGCGTGGGAAATAGTTCCATTTTAGAGGTCACGCTTCACTTTGCTAATTTACTTCCTCCTCTGTCGCCTCCTTCTCACGCCGTAGTTGTCGCGGCAGGACCAGTGTGGATACTTAATTGCGTGCTGCCTTCTTCGGTCCCCTTGAAGTAGGGGGCTTTGGGCTGTTTTGTTATGTTCCTCCACCGTCTCCCCGTCGCTGCGCTGATGGTGGCGCTGTTACATAGCAGAGTTCTCTCGCAACATTTTTCCTGTGCTCTTGCAGGAAAACATTGAAGGTGTTGGGAGGTCTCTTGATATACTGTATGTCTCTAGTTTTTCCATCTTTAGTTTAAATTGAGTTTTATTTTGTGTGCTGCTTAAGTGTTCTTGTGCGCTATTGATCTGCGAGCAGTGCCCATTTGTGCAGGCGCGCATCTTAGAAGGAACATTGGTCGTTACTGACAGTTTTCTGCTCTCGTTTGTGTGTTTCTAACACAAATTCAGCAGTGAGCCTAACTCCTTCTGAAAAACATGCGCAGAGTCAGGATGTAGCGTCCAAGCTCCATTTTAATGACTACAAAAAAGACGTCTTCAGAACAGAGTAAAACTGTAAAACAGAAAGAAGGTATACACTTAACCTAGTGCAAAAATATGTTTAAAGCTTATCCCAATGAAAATACGCCTATTTGCAGTGATAATGTAGTTCACGAACATATAAAACAAACTTACAGACTGTTATGTCAAAAAGGATTAGAAAAGGTAGACGGATGCCAAAAATAGACAGATGGCCTGAATCTCCATCGACGAAGGTAGTCAATCGTATTTTTTTTTTTTTTAAGTAATACAACTACCGCGAAGACATGCCACGTGTATTTGAAAAAGTTGTCTTGAGTGAGGAAGAGAAGCAGAAACAGCTTCTGAAAGAGCAAGATTTTGCTAGTGCACTACAAGAAGAAGACAACAAAGATGCACCATCATTGTTCACAGTGCCAGATGACTGCCCACTTAGAGTCCAGCAAGCCCAAAACAATGAACTGCTCAAAGACCTGACCGAGCAGCAGTCATTGGAGAGTGCAAAGAGAAAAAAGGGATTGAAGATGATCCGTTCACAGGAATTGTTTCGGCGAATGTCAAAAAATGCCGCTCACTCACCAGCACGACTTCCAACTCCACTTTCTACCGGTGAATCAGAAAAAGAGCCTTTTCCTGATTATCAGAGGGTTACAGTTAGTGGTGATTATTGTGCAGGAATCCTTCTAGAAGATTATGAGCATGCCGCCAAAAGCCTGTTTGAAGCTCTACAGCTGCGAGAGAAGTATTCAAAGCTTGCCTATCACAACTTCTGTAGGACAACGAGCCAGTTCCTCCGCAGTGCTGAGCACCTACCATGGAACGAAGAGGATGAGATTCTCCCAGATATAAATCCATGTCTGGAAGTTGGTGAGGATCCCTACAGCATGGACAATATCCCTCAAGATTTAAACTTTAAGTTAAAAATGAAGGATGGAATAGTAGTTGTCTATGACAACGCAGAGGATCTCAAACAAAATCAACCTCATAATCTACCTTATCCAGACTTGGAAACCTATGTCGTAAATATACACTATATTACCAAAAGTATTCGCTCACCTGCCTTTACTCATTCTATGAACTGAAGTGCCATCCCATTCCTAACTCATAGAATTCAATATGATGTCGGTCCACCTTTTGCAGCTGTTACAGCTTCAACTCTTCTGGGAAGACTGTCCACAAGGTTGAGGAGAGTGTTTATAGGAATTTTTGACCATTCTTCCAAAAGCGCATTGGTGAGGTCACACACTGATGTTGGTCGAGAAGGTCTGGCTCTCAGTCTCCACTCTAATTCATCCCAAAGGTGTTCTATCGGGTTCAGGTCAGGGCTCTGTGCAGGCCAGTCAAGTTCATCCACACCAGACTCTGTCATTCACGTCTTTATGGACCTTGCTTTGTGCACTGGTGCACAGTCATGTTGGAAGAGGAAGGGGCCCGCTCCAAACTGTTCCCACAAGGTTGAAAGCATGGAATTGTCCAAAATGTTTTGGTATCCTGAAGCATTCAATGTTCCTTTCACTGAAACTAAGGGGGCAAGCCCAGCTCCTGAAAAACAACCCATACAATAATTCCTCCTCCACCAAATTTCACAGTTGGCACAATGCAATCTGAAATGTACCGTTCTCCTGGCAACCTCCAAACCCAGACTCGTGCATCAGATTGCCAGATGGAAAAGCGTGATTCATCACTCCAGAGAATGATGGCGGCGTGCTTTACACCATTCCATCCGACGCCTTGCATTGCAGTTGGTGAAGTGTGGCTTGGCTGCAGCTGCTCGGCCATGGAAACCCATTCCATGAAGCTCTCTGCGTACTGTACTTGGGCTAATCTGAAGGTCACATGAAGTTTGTAGCTCTGTAGCAATTGACTGTGCAGAAAGTCGGCGACCTCTTTGCACTATGCGCTTCAGCATCCGCTGACCCTTCTCCGTCACTTTACGTGGCCTACCACTTCGTGGCTGAGTTGCTGTTGTTCCCAAACGCTTCCATTTTGTTATAATAGAGCTGACAGTTGACTGTGGAATATTTAGGAGCGAGGAAATTTCACGACTGGATTTGTTGCACAAGTGGCATCCTATGACAGTTCGACGCTGGAATTCACTGAGCTCCTGAGAGCGGCCCATTCTTTCACAAATATCTTGTTTCACAGTCTGCATGCCTGAGTGCTTGAATTTATACACCTAGGGCGAGGCCAAGTGATTAGAACACCTGATTCTGATCATTTGAATGGGTGAGCGAATACTTTTGGTGATATAGTGTAAGTGTACTGCTGGCAATGATAACAGATGGGCCCACCAAGACTTATTGTCACAGGAGACTAAACTTTTTGCAGTCCAAGTTCCACCTTCATGAGATGCTCAATGAAATGGCTGAACTGAAAGAACTCAAAACTGTACCTCACAGAGATTTCTACAATGTTAAAAAGGTTGACACACATATTCACGCAGCTGCTTGCATGTCCCAGAAAAATTTGTTGACATTTATCCAGCAAACCTATGAATCTGATTCAAACCGCATTGTTTTAGAGAGGGGTGGAGAAAAGATGACCCTACAGCAAGTTTGATTCCCTGGATGTACATGCTGGAAGACAAACTTTTCATCGATTTGATAAGTTCAACTCAAAGTATAACCCGGTGGGAGCAAACGAGCTGCGAGAAATCTTCCTCAAAATAGATAACTCCATTGGTGGAGAGTATCTTGCAAAAACCATAAAGGAGGTTTCAAGTGGTCTGGAGGACAGTAAGTACCAGTATGCTGAGCCACGCCTGTCTATCTATGGACGCTCTCCTGATGAGTGGGACAGTCTATCAAAATGGTTTATTCATCATAAAATGTACTCACCTAACTTGAGGTGGATCATTCAAGTGCCCAGATTATACGATGTTTTCAAGTCTAAGAACCTGATGTCTAATTTTGAAAAGATGTTGGAAAATGTCTTCCTTCCACTGTTTGAAGCCACTGTGAATCCTAACCAGCACAAAGAACTGCATGTTTTTCTTCAATATGTGTCAGGATTTGACAGTGTGGATGATGAGTCCAAACACAGCCATCACGTCCTCTCCTATAGGAGTCCTAAACCTCAGCATTGGACCACAGATGAGAATCCTCCTTACAGCTATTACCTGTTTTATATGTATGCAAACATCATGGTCCTTAACAACCTCCAAAAAGAGTGTGACATGTCCACTTTCCTGTTCCATCCTCACTGTGGAGAAGCAGGATCCATTACTCACTTGGTTTCTGGTTTCCTTGTTGCTGACAAAATCTCACATGGACTTAACCTGAAGAAGAGCCCAGTGCTGGAGTACCTTTACTACCTGACCCAACTGCCAATCGCAATGTCTCCTCTCAGCAACAACAGCCTTTTCTTAGAATACGCGAAGAATCCTTTTAAAGAGTTCCTACAAAAAGGTCTGTGTGTGTCTCTGTCTACTGATGACCCTATGCAGTTTCACTACACCAAGGAATCGTTGATGGAGGAATATGCTATGGCTGCTCAGCTTTGGAAGTTAAGCACTTGTGATGTGTGTGAAATTGCTAGAAATAGTGTGCTACAAAGTGGGTTGTCTCATGAGGAAAAGAAGTATTTCCTTGGACCGAACTATCTGAAAGGAGGGCATGAGGGGAACGACATCTTTCGGACAAATGTTGCCCAAATCCGCATGGCTTATAGATATGAAACCCTTTGTAATGAACTTAGTTTCCTAGTGGACGCAGCAAAGTCTCTTGCTATAACTTCTAAACTGTAAAACTTACAGACTGTGATGTCAAAAAGGATTAGAAAAGGTAGACTGATGCCAAAAATAGACGGATGGCAGTGGATCGACTTGTGCTCATGTACTAGCTGAAGATCATGTACTGACTGAAGCTCACGCACTAACTTCAAAACAAAACAAAACGGCCGACTTCTTGTCGTAACTTCCTGTTTCTAGTTTGGCCTTCAAAATAAAAGACGGAAAAACGTAATAAATATAATCCAACTATAAAAGTAAATATTCTGCACGATTATAGAGGGCAAGACAGGCAGTGATATTCTTTACCGAGCCATTTTGATAACAGATCCAACTCTTGCTATAAAATGTAAAACATGGCGTGGGAAATAGTTCCATTTTAGAGGTCACGCTTCACTTTGCTAATTTACTTCCTCCTCTGTCGCCTCCTTCTCACGCCGTAGTTGTCGCGGCAGGACCAGTGTGGATACTTAATTGCGTGCTGCCTTCTTCGGTCCCCTTGAAGTAGGGGGCTTTGGGCTGTTTTGTTATGTTCCTCCACCGTCTCCCCGTCGCTGCGCTGATGGTGGCGCTGTTACATAGCAGAGTTCTCTCGCAACATTTTTCCTGTGCTCTTGCAGGAAAACATTGAAGGTGTTGGGAGGTCTCTTGATAAACTGTATGTCTCTAATTTTACCATCTTTAGTTTAAATTGAGTTTTATTTTGTGCGCTGCATAAGTGTTCATGTGCGCTATTAATCTGCGAGCGGTGCGTATTTGCGCAGGCGCGCAGCTTAGAGGGAACATTGGTCCTCACTGGCAGCGAGATTCTTTACAGAGCCATTTCGATAACAGATATGAAATGTAAAACTTGGGTGGGGATTAGTTCATTTTTAGAGGTCACGCATCACTTTGCTGCTTTCTTCCTCCTCTGTCGCCTCCTTCTCCGGCCATAGTTGTCGTGGCAGGACCAGTTAGGATACCTAATCATGTGCTGCCTCCTTGGTCTCCTGGAAGTAGGGGGCTTTGGGCTGTTCGGTCATGTTCCTCCATCGTGTCCCCATTGCGGCGCTGATGGTGGCGCTGTTACATTGCCGAGTTCTCTCGCCACATTTTTCCTGCGCTCTTGCAGGAAAACCATAAAGGTGTTGGGAGGTCTCTTGATATACTGTATGTCTCTAATTTTACCATCTTTGTTTTAAATTGAGTTTTATTTTGTGCGCTGCTTAAGTTTTCTTGTGTGCTTTTAATCTGCGAGCAGTGCGTTTTTGCGCAGGCGCGCAGCTTAGAGGGAACATTGGTCCTCACTGTCAGCGAGATTCTTTACAGAGCCATTTCGATAACAGATATGAAATGTAAAACTTGGGGTGGGGATTAGTTCATTTTTAGAGGTCTCGCTTCACTTTGCTGCTTTCTTTCTCCTCTGTCGCCTCCTTCTCCGGCCATAGTTGTCGTGGCAGGACCAGTGTGGATACCTAATCGCGTGCTGCCTCCTTGGTCTCCTGGAAGTAGGGGGCTTTGGGCTGTTCGGTCATGTTTCTCCACCGTGTCCCCGTCGCGGCGCTGATAGTGGCGCTGTTACATAGCCAAGTTCTCTCGCCACATTTTTCCTGCGCTCTTGCAGGAAACCCATGAAGGTGTTGGGAGGTCTCTTGATATACTGTATGTCTCTAATTTTACCATCTTTATTTTATATTGAGTTTTATTTTGTGCGCTGCTTAAGTGTTCTTGTGTGCTATTAATCTGCGAGCAGTGCGTATTTGCGCAGGTGCGCAGCTTAGAGGGAACATTGGTCCTCACTGGCATTGAGATTCTTTACAGAGCCATTTCGATAAACAGATATGAATTGTAAAACTTGGGGCGGGGATTAGTTCATTTTTAGAGGTCACGCTTTTCTTTGCTGAGATTATTTACCGAGCCTTTTCGATAACAGATATGAAATGTAAAACTTGGGGTGGGGATTAGTTCATTTTTAGAGGTCACATTCCACTTGGCTGCTTTCTTCCTCCTCTGTCGCCCCCTTGTCCGGCCATAGTTGTCGTGGCAGGACGAGTGTGGATACCTAATCGCGTGCTGCCTCCTTGGTCTCCTGGAAGTAGGGTGCTTTGGGATGTTCGGTCATGTTCCTCCATCGTGTCCCCGTCGCGGCGCTGATGGTGGCAATGTTACATAGCCGAGTTCTCTCGCCACATTTTTCCTGCACTCTTGCAGGAAAACCATGAAGGTGTTGGGAGGTCTCTTGATATACTGTATGTCTCTAATTTTACCATCTTTATTTTAGATTGAGTTTTATTTTGTGCGCTGCTTAAGTTTTCTTGTGTGCTATTAATCTGCGAGCAGTGCGTTTTTGCGCAGGCGCGCAGCTTAGGGGGAACGTATGTCCTCACTGGCAGCGAGATTATTTACAGACCCATTTCGATAACCAATATGAAATGTAAAACTTGGGGTGGGGATTAGTTCATTTTCAGAGGTCTCGCTTCACTTTGCTGCTTTCTTTCTCCTCTGTCGCCTCCTTCTCCGGCCATAGTTGTCGTGGCAGGACCAGTGTGGATACCTAATCGCGTGCTGCCTCCTTGGTCTCCTGGAAGTAGGTGGCTTTGGGCTGTTCGGTCATGTTTCTCCACCGTGTCCCCGTCGCGGCGCTGATAGTGGCGCTGTTACATAGCCAAGTTCTCTCACCACATTTTTCCTGCACTCTTTCAGGAAAACCATGAAGGTGTTGGGAGGTCTCTTGATATACTGTATGTCTCTAATTTTACCATCTTTATTTTAAATTGAGTTTTATTTTGTGCGCTGCTTAAGTGTTCTTGTGTGCTATTAATCTGCAAGCAGTGCGTATTTGCGCAGGCGCGCAGCTTAGAGGATACATTGGTCCTCACTGGCATTGAGATTCTTTACAGAGCCATTTCGATAAACAGATATGAATTGTAAAACTTGGGGTGGGGATTAGTTCATTTTTAGAGGTCACGCTTTTCTTTGCTGAGATTATTTACCGAGCCTTTTCGATAACAGATATGAAATGTAAAACTTGGGGTGGGGATTAGTTCATTTTTAGAGGTCACATTCCACTTGGCTGCTTTCTTCCTCCTCTGTCGCCCCCTTGTCCGGCCATAGTTGTCGTGGCAGGACGAGTGTGGATACCTAATCGCGTGCTGCCTCCATGGTCTCCTGGAAGTAGGGTGCTTTGGGCTGTTCGGTCATGTTCCTCCATCGTGTCCCCGTCGCGGCGCTGATGGTGGCGCTGTTACATAGCCGAGTTCTCTCGCCACATTTTTCCTGCGCTCTTGCAGGAAAACCATGAAGGTGTTGGGAGGTCTCTTGATATACTGTATGTCTCTAATTTTACCATCTTTATTTTAGATTGAGTTTTATTTTGTGCGCTGCTTAAGTTTTCTTGTGTGCTATTAATCTGCGAGCAGTGCGTTTTTGCGCAGGCGCGCAGCTTAGGGGGAACGTATGTCCTCACTGGCAGCGAGATTATTTACAGACCCATTTCGATAACCAATATGAAATGTAAAACTTGGGGTGGGGATTAGTTCATTTTCAGAGGTCTCGCTTCACTTTGCTGCTTTCTTGCTCCTCTGTCGCCTCCTTCTCCGGCCATAGTTGTCGTGGCAGGACCAGTGTGGATACCTAATCGCGTGCTGCCTCCTTGGTCTCCTAGAAGTAGGGGGCTTTGGGCTGTTTGGGCATGTTCCTCCACCGTGTCCCCGTCGCGGCGCTGATGGTGGCGCTGTTACATAGCCAAGTTCTCTCACCAAATTTTTCCTGCACTCTTTCAGGAAAACCATGAAGGTGTTGGGAGGTCTCTTTATATACTGTCAGTCTCTAATTTTACCATCTTTTTTTTAAATTGAGTTTTATTTTGTGCGCTGCTTAAGTGTTCTTGTGTGCTATTAATCTGCAAGCAGTGCGTATTTGCGCAGGCGCGCAGCTTAGAGGATACATTGGTCCTCACTGGCATTGAGATTCTTTACAGAGCCATTTCGATAAACAGATATGAATTGTAAAACTTGGGGTGGGGATTAGTTCATTTTTAGAGGTCACGCTTTTCTTTGCTGAGATTATTTACCGAGCCTTTTCGATAACAGATATGAAATGTAAAACTTGGGGTGGGGATTAGTTCATTTTAAAGGTTACGCTTCACTATGCTGCTTTCTTCCTCCTCTGTCGCCCCCTTGTCCGGCCATAGTTGTCGTGGCAGGACGAGTGTGGATACCTAATCGCGTGCTGCCTCCTTGGTCTCCTGGAAGTAGGGTGCTTTGGGCTGTTCGGTCATGTTCCTCCATCAAGTCCCCGTCGCGGCGCTGATGGTGGCGCTGTTACATAGCCGAGTTCTCTCGCCACATTTTTCCTGCGCTCTTGCAGGAAAACCATGAAGGTGTTGGGAGGTCTCTTGATATACTGTGTGTCTCTAATTTTACCATCTTTATTTTAAATTGAGTTTTATTTTGTGCGCTGCTTAAGTTTTCTTGTGTGCTATTAATCTGCGAGCAGTGCGTATTTGCGCAGGCGCGCAGCTTAGAGGATACATTGGTCCTCACTGGCATTGAGATTCTTTACAGAGCCATTTCGATAAACAGATATGAATTGTAAAACTTGGGGTGGGGATTAGTTCATTTTTAGAGGTCTCGCTTCACTTTGCTGCTTTCTTTCTCCTCTGTCGCCTCCTTCTCCGGCCATAGTTGTCGTGGCAGGACCAGTGTGGATACCTAATCGCGTGCTGCCTCCTTGGTCTCCTGGAAGTAGGTGGCTTTGGGCTGTTCGGTCATGTTTCTCCACCGTGTCCCCGTCGCGGCGCTGATAGTGGCGCTGTTACATAGCCAAGTTCTCTCACCACATTTTTCCTGCACTCTTTCAGGAAAACCATGAAGGTGTTGGGAGGTCTCTTGATATACTGTATGTCTCTAATTTTACCATCTTTATTTTAAATTGAGTTTTATTTTGTGCGCTGCTTAAGTGTTCTTGTGTGCTATTAATCTGCAAGCAGTGCGTATTTGCGCAGGCGCGCAGCTTAGAGGATACATTGGTCCTCACTGGCATTGAGATTCTTTACAGAGCCATTTCGATAAACAGATATGAATTGTAAAACTTGGGGTGGGGATTAGTTCATTTTTAGAGGTCACGCTTTTCTTTGCTGAGATTATTTACCGAGCCTTTTCGATAACAGATATGAAATGTAAAACTTGGGGTGGGGATTAGTTCATTTTTAGAGGTCACATTCCACTTGGCTGCTTTCTTCCTCCTCTGTCGCCCCCTTGTCCGGCCATAGTTGTCGTGGCAGGACGAGTGTGGATACCTAATCGCGTGCTGCCTCCATGGTCTCCTGGAAGTAGGGTGCTTTGGGCTGTTCGGTCATGTTCCTCCATCGTGTCCCCGTCGCGGCGCTGATGGTGGCGCTGTTACATAGCCGAGTTCTCTCGCCACATTTTTCCTGCGCTCTTGCAGGAAAACCATGAAGGTGTTGGGAGGTCTCTTGATATACTGTATGTCTCTAATTTTATCATCTTTATTTTAAATTGAGTTTTATTTTGTGCGCTGCTTAAGTTTTCTTGTGTGCTATTAATCTGCGAGCAGTGCGTTTTTGCGCAGGCGCGCAGCTTAGGGGGAACGTTGGTCCTCACTGGCAGTGAGATTATTTACAGACCCATTTCGATAACCGATATGAAATGTAAAACTTGGGGTGAGGATTAGTTCATTTTCAGAGGTCTCGCTTCACTTTGCTGCTTTCTTGCTCCTCTGTCGCCTCCTTCTCCGGCCATAGTTGTCGTGGCAGGACCAGTGTGGATACCTAATCGCGTGCTGCCTCCTTGGTCTCCTAGAAGTAGGGGGCTTTGGGCTGTTTGGTCATGTTCCTCCACCGTGTCCCCGTCGCGGCGCTGATGGTGGCGCTATTACATAGCCAAGTTCTCTCACCACATTTTTCCTGCACTCTTTCAGGAAAACCATGAAGGTGTTGGGAGGTCTCTTGATATACTGTCAGTCTCTAATTTTACCATCTTTATTTTAAATTGAGTTTTATTTTGTGCGCTGCTTAAGTGTTCTTGTGTGCTAATAATCTGCGAGCAGTGCGTATTTGCGCAGGCGCGCAGCTTAGAGGATACATTGGTCCTCACTGGCATTGAGATTCTTTACAGAGCCATTTCGATAAACAGATATGAATTGTAAAACTTGGGGTGGGGATTAGTTCATTTTTAGAGGTCACGCTTTTCTTTGCTGAGATTATTTACCGAGCCTTTTCGATAACAGATATGAAATGTAAAACTTGGGGTGGGGATTAGTTCATTTTAAAGGTTACGCTTCACTATGCTGCTTTCTTCCTCCTCTGTCGCCCCCTTGTCCGGCCATAGCTGTCGTGGCAGGACCAGTGTGGATACCTTATCGCGTGTTGCCTCCTTGGTCTCCTGGCAGTAGGGGGCTTTGGGCTGTTCGGTCATGTTCGTCCATCGTTTCCCCGTCATGGCGCTGATGGTGGCTTGTTATATAGCCGAGTTCTCTCGCCACATTTTTCCTGCACTCTTGCAGGAAAACCATGAAGGTGTTCGGAGGTCTCTTGATATACTGTATGTCTCTAACTTTACCATCTTTATTTTAAATTAAGTTTTATTTTGTGCGCTGCTTAAGTTTTCTTGTGTGCTCTTAATCTGCGAGCAGTGCGTTTTTGCGCAGGCGCACAACTTAGAGGGAACATTGGTCCTCACTGGCAGCGAGATTCTTTACAGAGCCATTTCGATACTAGATACGAAATGTAAAACTTGGGGTGGGGTTTAATTCATTTTTAGAGGTCACGCTTCACTTTGCTGCTTTCTTGCTCCTCTGCCGCCTCCTTCTCCGGCCATAGTTGTCCTGATAGGACCAGTATGGATACCTAATCATGTGCTGCCTCCTTGGTCTCCTGGTAGTAGGGGGCTTTGGGCTGTTCGGTCATGTTCCTCCACCGTGTCCCCGTCGCGGCGCTGATGGTGGCGCTGTTACATAGCCATGTTCTCTCGCCACATTTTTCCTGCGCTCTTGCAGGAAAACCATGAAGGTGTTGGGAGGTCTCTTGATATACTGTATGTCTCTAATTTTACCATCTTTATTTTAAATTGAGTTTTATTTTGTGCGCTGCTTAATTGTTCTTGTGTGCTATTAATCTGCGAGCAGTGCGTATTTGCGCAGGCGCGCAGCTTAGAGGGAACATTGGTCCTCACTGGCATTGAGATTCTTTACAGAGCCATTTCGATAAACAGATATGAATTGTAAAACTTGGGTTCGGGGATTAGTTCATTTTTAGAGGTCACGCTTTTCTTTGCTGAGATTATTTACCGAGCCTTTTCGATAACAGATATGAAATGTAAAACTTGGGGTGGGGAATAGTTCATTTTTAGAGGTCACTCTTCACTTGGCTGCTTTCTTCCTCCTCTGTCGCCCCCTTGTCCGGCCTTAGTTGTCGTGGCAGGACCAGTGTGGATACCTAATCGCATGCTGCCTCCTTGGTCTCCTGGAAGTAGGGGGCTTTGGGCTGTTCGGTCATGTTTCTCCACCGTGTCCCCATCGCGGCGCTGATGGTGGCGCTGTTAAATAGCCAAGTTCTCTCGCCACATTTTTCCTGCGCTCTTGCATGAAAACCATGAAGGTGTTGGGAGGTCTCTTGATATACTGTATGTCTCTAATTTTACCATCTTTATTTTAAATTGAGTTTTATTTTGTGCGCTGCTTAAGTGTTCTTGTGTGCTATTAATCTGCAAGCAGGGCGTATTTGCGCAGGCGCGCAGCTTAGAGGGAACATTGGTCCTCACTGGCATTGAGATTCTTTACAGAGCCATTTCGATAAACAGATATGAATTGTAAAACTTGGGGCGGGGATTAGTTCATTTTTAGAGGTCACGCTTTTCTTTGCTGAGATTATTTACCGAGCCTTTTCGATAACAGATATGAAATGTAAAACTTGGGGTGGGGATTAGTTCATTTTAAAGGTCACGCTTCACTTGGCTGCTTTCTTCCTCCTCTGTCGCCCCCTTGTCCGGCCATAGTTGTCGTGGCAGGACCAGTGTGGATACCTAATCGCGTGTTGCCTCCTTGGTCTCCTGGCAGTAGGGGGCTTTGGGCTGTTCGGTCATGTTCCTCCACCGTGTCCCCGTCGCGGCGCTGATGGTGGCGCTGTTACATAGCCGAGTTCCTTCGCCACATTTTTCCTGCGCTCTTGCAGGAAAACCATTCAGCTGTTGGGAGGTCTCTCGATTTACTGTCAGTCTCTGATTTTACCATCTTTATTTTAAATTGAATTTTAAATTTTGCGCTGCTTAAGTTTTCTTGTGTGCTATTAATCTGCGAGCAGTGCGTTTTTGCGCAGGCGCGCAACTTAGAGGGAACATTGGTCCTCACTGGCAGCGAGATTCTTTACAGAGCCATTTCGATAATAGATACGAAATGTAAAACTTGGGGTGGGGTTTAATTCATTTTTAGAGGTCACGCTTCACTTTGCTGCTTTCTTGCTCCTCTGCCGCCTCCTTCTCCGGCCATAGTTGTCCTGATAGGACCAGTATGGATAGCTAATCATGTGCTGCCTCCTTGGTCTCCTGGTAGTAGGGGGCTTTGGGCTGTTCGGTCATGTTCCTCCACCGTGTCCCCGTCGCGGCGCTGATGGTGGCGCTGTTACATAGCCATGTTCTCACGCCACATTTTTCCTGCGCTCTTGCAGGAAAGCCATGAAGGTGTTGGGAGGTCTCTTGATATACTGTATGTCTCTAATTTTACCATCTTTATTTTAAATTGAGTTTTATTTTGTGCGCTGCTTAATTGTTCTTGTGTGCTATTAATCTGCGAGCAGTGCGTATTTGCGCAGGCGCGCAGCTTAGAGGGAACATTGGTCCTCACTGGCATTGAGATTCTTTACAGAGCCATTTCGATAAACAGATATGAATTGTAAAACTTGGGTTCGGGGATTAGTTCATTTTTAGAGGTCACGCTTTTCTTTGCTGAGATTATTTACCGAGCCTTTTCGATAACAGATATGAAATGTAAAACTTGGGGTGGGGAATAGTTCATTTTTAGAGGTCACTCTTCACTTGGCTGCTTTCTTCCTCCTCTGTCGCCCCCTTGTCCGGCCATAGTTGTCGTGGCAGGACCAGTGTGGATACCTAATCGCGTGCTGCCTCCTTGGTCTCCTGGAAGTAGGGGGCTTTGGGCTGTTCGGTCATGTTCCTCCACCGTGTGCCCCTCGCGGCGTTGATGGTGGCGCTGTTACATAGCCGAGTTATCTCGCCACATTTTTTCTGCGCTCTTGCAGGAAAACCATGAAGGTGTTGGGAGGTCTCTTGATATACTGTATATCTCTAATTTTACCATCTTTATTTTAAATTGAGTTTTATTTTGTGTGCTGCTTAAGTGTTCTTTTGTGCTATAAATCTGCGAGCAGTGCGTTTTTGCGCAGGCGCGCAGCTTAGAGGGAACATTGGTCCTCACTGGCAGCGAGATTCTTTACAGAGGCATTTCGATAACAGATATGAAATGTAAAACTTGGGGTGGGGATTAGTTCATTTTCAGAGGTCTCGCTTCACTTTGCTGCATTCTTGCTCCTCTGTCGCCTCCTTCTCTGGCCATAGTTGTCGTGGCAGGACCAGTGTGGATACCTAATCGCGTGCTGCCTCCTTGGTCTCCTGGAAGTAGGGGGCTTTGGGCTGTTCGGTCATGTTCCTCCATCGTGTCCCCGTCGCGGCGCTGATGGTGGCGCTGTTACATAGCCGAGTTCTCTCGTTACATTTTTCCTGATCTCTTGCAGGAAAACCATGATGGTGTTGGGAGGTCTCTTGATATACTGTAGGTCTCTAGCTTTACCATCTTTATTTTAATTTGAGTTTTATTTTTTGCACTGCTTAAGATTTATTGTGCGCTATTAATCTTCGAGCAGTGCGCATTTGTGCAGGCGCGCAGCTTAGAGGGAACATTGGTCGTCACTGGCAGTGAGATTCTTTACAGAGCCATTTTGATAACAGATCTGACTCTTGATATGAAATGTAAAACTTAGGGTGGGGATTAGTTCATTTTTAGAGGTCACGCTTCACTTTGCTGAGATTGTTTACAGAGCCTTTTCGATAACAGATATGAAATGTAAAACTTGGGGTGGGGATTTAACTCTTTTTTTAGATGTCACGCTTCACTTAGCTGCTTTCTTCCTCCTCTGTCGCCTCCTTCTCCGGCCATAGTTGTCGTGGCAGGACAGGTTAGGATACCTAATCGCGTGCTTCCTCCTTGGTCTCCTGGAAGTAGGGGGCTTTGGGCTGTTCGGTCATGTTCCTCCATCGTGTCCCCGTCGCTGCGCTGATGGTGGCGCTGTTACATAGCCGAGTTTTCTCGCCACATTTTTTCTGCGCATTTGCAGGAAAACCATAAAGGTGTTGGGAGGTCTCTTGATTTACTGTATGTCTCTTGTTGAATTCTCCTCCTCCTGGTGTTAGGGCTCATTTCTGGGATCAGGAAGAGTAGCAGGGGTTTCATCTTGTCGTTTCAAGAGCTTACATGCCGATTGGGTCCTTTATATTTTTATTTTCAATCTTTGTAGTCTTTATTTCATGAAGAAGAAAAAAATACTGTTGTCAAAGAGGACTTGACGACTTGCCTCTTCGGTCATGTCCCTTTACCCATCACAATGTTGATGGAGGCGCAGTTACACAGCCGAGTTCATTTTAGGGTATCTTATTTTTCCTCCACTGATGGCTTTTTAGGAGTTTTTCCTCTCCGTGAAGTCTTAGTGCAAACTGTACTAAAATTGTTTAGCTCGCACTTGTTAGTTTTTCAATCTGCAATGCAATGTGAGCTATACCAATAAAATTGAATTGAATTAAATTATAGATTATTTATTCTCAAACGATTTGGACGATGATTCATTGAATGGACTTTTCACAAATGACATTACAGACCAGCTCTCACTGAATCGATTTGCTGCTAAGGGTTAAGTGGCCAGGATGGGAATCAGCGCATCCAAATCAGAGACGATGGTCCTAGTCCAGAAAAGGGTGCAATGCCCCCTGCGGGTCAGGGACAGGGTCCTGCCACAAGTGAAAGAGTTTAAGTATCTCAGGGCCTTGTTCACGGGAAGGAGGGGGCGGGCGATCGACAGGCGGATCAGTGCGGCGTCAGCAATAATTAGGACGCTGCATTGGTCCATAGTGGTAAAGAATGAGCGAAAAAGCAAAGCTCTCGATTTACAAGTTGATCTACATGCCAACCCTCATCTATGGTCACCAGCTGTTGGTGGTGACCAGAAGAATGACATCCCGAATACAAGTGGCCGAAATGACCTTCCTCCGCAGGGTGTCTGGGCTTTCACTCTGAGATTGGATGAGGAGCTCTGCTATCCGGGAGGAGTTCAGTGTCTGCGCCTCCTCCAGATCGAAAGAAGCCAGATGGGGTGGTTCGGGAATCTAGTCAGGAGGCCCCCCGAGCATCCCGGTGGGTACGTCCCACCAGGAGGAGACCAAGAGGCAGACCCCCTGGAGAGACTATGTCTCACAGCTGGCCGGGGAACGACTCGGGATCCTCCCGGGTGAGCTGGAGGATGCAGCTGGGGTGAGAGGAGCCACGGCTTCTTGTCTGAGGCTGATGCCCCCGCGACTTGGCCCCGGATAAGCGGAAGATGACAGAACGGAACGAACGAACGAAAGGAACGGAACATTACAGACCACTTACCTATTTTCACAGTAAATAATATAAAAAATTCTTGGAAAGAATTAAAGAATAATCAGATTTATAAACACTTGAAATCAGAAAGAGCAATAGCAGCATTTAAAAATGACTTGGCTATGCAAGATTGGGTAATGTATATTCAACGTACAACGTTGATGTTGCTTATGACAGTTTTTAAACAAATTTGTTGCTCTGTTTAACAAAAACTGTCCTTTAAATCAGCTTCAATGGAACATCCATGGATAACTGAAGGAATACAGAAAGCGTGTAAAAAGGAAAAAAAAAAAGGAAAAAAACAAATCATATAAAACATTCCTCAAGAAGAAAACAAAAAAAGCAGAAGCAAAATACAAAACTGTTTTCCGTTCCGTTGTCTTCCGCTTATCTTTGGACAGTCGCGGGAGCAACAGCCTCAGAGGGAAAATCCAGGCATCTCTCACCCCAGCAATTCAGTTTGCAGAGTATGGTGTTTCGGGCACGTCCCACCGGGAGGATACCGAGGGGCAGACCCCGGACCCGCTGGAGAGACTATGTCTCACGGCTGGCCAGGGAACGACTTGGGATCCTTCTGGGTGAGCTGGAGGATGCAGCTGGGGAGAGAGAGGCCTGGGCTACCCGTTTGAGGCTGTTGCCCCCGCGACCCGACCCCGGAACAAGCGGAAGATGACAGAACGGAAGTTTGCAGAGTAAGAAAGTGGAATGGATTAAAAGAAGAATTTAAACAATGTTCTAAAATGTTTAAATTTATACTTAAAAAAACAATTATTGATTCTTTTTGTTAAGGTAGTGAAAAGTCTGGATTAATTAAGAGAGTTTTGTTCATGAATAAAACTAGGTTGCAATTTTTTGTGGCAGAAGCGTAATGAAATAGAGATTTTGATTGCAGTGTTTGAGGGGTGGGGCAAATAAGCATTTCTTCTACTCACTCCTTTTTGGTGTTCATGACTGAAAATTTGACTCAAAAATAGTGTAGAGTTTGCAAGTACTCTGGTTTTCCACCCTGCTTAAAAACCATGAATCTGGGTTTGCAAAATAGCACGCTAGATTTAACTACTGGCACCTTGCTTTTGAAATTTAGCCCACTTTACTACGTGCGTGTAGTTGCCCTAGTGGCTTTTCCATGTGCATTTCACTGAAGCATTGTGGCCTCTCAGGAAGAAAGTCGAGGTTCGAGTCCCTGAGTGGGGCCAACCTTGAAATACCGGCCTTTCTGTGAGGAGTTCGTAAGTACCCTGGTTTTAAAACAAAGACACTTCACAGTACGTAAAATAAAAAGAGTTTGTATAAACTGGAAATCTGATCATACAGCCCCTTCAAAAGTATTAAAACAGCAAGTCATGTTCCCTTTTTTCTTGTTTACTGAAGACATTTGGGTTTAAAAAGATGAGTTTGAGACAAAAGTTCAGAATGTAAGTTTTCACTTCCTGGTATTTACATCTCTGTGGGTTAAACAACTTAGGATACATCACCATTTGTATTACACCATATAATAAACCTTTAAAGATTACATATGTTGTTAAAGAGGATAAATTGATATGAAGACCAGAGAGCTTTCCACGGGAAACAAATAAGCCATTTTGAAGCTGAGAAAAGAATGAAAATCAATAAGAGCCATTGGAAAAACACTGGGCACAACCATTTGAAATGTCTTGGAAAAGTAAAACCTACCAGTGTACTAAGCAACAGACATCGAACAGGTCAGCCAAGGAAAACAACAGTTGTTTATGACAGAAATATTAGAAAGGCTGCAAAGAAAAACGCCATAACATGAGTAAGTTAAATCCCCAACAATCTCTATCTTCTAGGGTGAAGGTATCACAGTGTACTGAAGAGTCCAAGAGCAGAAATACAGAGGCCATACCACAAGATGCAAACCACTCATCAGCAGTAAGAATCAGAAGGCTAGATTGATTTTTGCAAAGAACTACAGAGATATGCTGCAAAATTTCTGGAGCACAATCTTAAGGACCGATGAAACAAAGATTAGTGTCTACCAAAGTGATGGAAAAGCCAAAGTATTGTGAAAGAAAGGATCTGCCTATGATTCGAAGCACACAAGCTCTCTGTGAAACATGGTGAGGGTAATGTCATGGTTTGGGCGTGCATGGCCTCTTCTGGAACAGGCTCATTAATATTTATTGATGATGTAACTGATGATGGAAGCAGCAGAAGGAATTCTGAGATGTATAGAAACATTTTGTCTGCCAATTTACGGAGAAATGATTCCAAACTAATCAGGAGGAATTTTATCATGCAGCAGGACAATGACTCAAAACACGCTGCCAAGAAAAAAAAGGACTTCATGAGGGAAAAAAAGTGGAAGGTTCTAGACTGTGATGAGCACTTTATCACTCAGGTTCAGATCAGGGGCCTTCCTCCCAATCACTCTCCTTCAGGTCTCCCTGTCATTGCCCATGTGAGCATTGAAGTCTCCCAAGAGAAAAATGGAGTCCCTGGCAAGCATCCTCTTCAGGACTTCCTCCCAAGACTCCAAAAAGGGTGGGTAGAGCACACTGCCGTTCGGTGCATAGCAACATTCGACAGTGAAGACCCGTCCCCATACCTGAATGCGGACGGAAGCAACCCTCTCATTCATCGGGGAGAACTTCAACACACAGCAACCGAGCTGGGGGGCAATAAGTATGCCCACCCCAGCTCGGCGCCTTTCACTTGGGGTAGCCGCAGAATAGAACAGGCTCCAGCCCCTGTCAAGAGGCCTGGTTCAAAGACCCAAGTTGTCTGTCGAAGTGTGTCCAAAAATATCTAATCAGAACCGCTCAACCACGTACACCAGCTCGGGCTTCTTCCTAGCCAAAAAAGTGACGTTCCTAATTTCTAGTACCCATGTAATGCTTTAATCATTACATGGCTATTCTGTAGATTAGCTCTACAGAATACAGAGCTATTCTGTAAAGGAAAATAGGCTCAAATTTGATTAACAGTCTGGGATGGGCACATAGGCTGCCCATCCCAGGTGAGTGATCTCTCTTTTGTCTGGGTCTCCATGAGGTTTCTTCTTTTTTTGCCCCCATTGCTGGGTGTTTTTCGTCACGGTGAAGGAGCGTCTATAGAGAGGGATGTGCTCAAATTGTTTAGCTCGCTTTTGTTCAGTTAGGGTTTACAAAGATTGACATTGTGTATCTACATTGCTTTTTGGGGTTTTTTTTTTTTTTGCTCTTTGTTTTTGTATTTCTTTCAATTTACAAAGTAAAGACTGCTAGAGACAATTGTTTTGTGATATTGGACTGTACAAATATATTTAAATTTCAATTGAATTGTTTACCATTAAAGATGAAGAGGATTTGTCATTAGGTTATAGGATTTTCTTTGTGGTGGGAAACCAAATTTTATGATTAGGATTATCAATGTTGGAAAAATAGTTTGACCGGGCAAAATCGAGGACATTATTTTAGTGGTGAGTGAATTTAGTGTACTTTTGGAGAGGTACGGTTAGACTAGATTTGCTAGGTTATTTCTCAAGCTATCATTTTCGGGGTGTCTAAGAGTGGAGCTCAGGGGTGTACGATGATGCTGTGTGGGTGACGGAGAAAGTTTTTGTTTTAGTGGGGAAATGCAAACTGGTCAATGCGGGAGAGTGTACTATTGTTGCAGTTCACATGTTCCCTAGGTTTGTTAGAACTACAACTCTTTCCTTAGAGTATTAAAGATCTAACACATGACTCTGTTGCCCTGGTCTACTTTTTTGTCACATTTCTGGACTTGTCCTGGCTGTTTTGTGGCTGTAAAGTTACCTTTGTAACTGGAAGTTCTGACTCCTGGCACTGCCGACATCGTCACTCCGGCGTTTGTAGCAAAGAGCTTGTTCTTTCTCTTCATTTCCAGGTTCTGTGTGACTGTTCCATTTCGTTGTCTTCCGCTTATCCGTGGCTGGGTTGCAGGGACAACAGCCTCAGACGGAAAACCCGGGCCATCTAGGAGGATCTGGAGGCGTTCCTTACCCAGCTAAGAGGCTGTCTAAGCAAATCAATTTTAACTTTATTTACAAGGTACTTTTCAAACAGACAATCTCAGTGTTTAACAAATCATTTAAAATGTCAAATATTCAGATCCAGATATTTAAACAATCTTCACCAATTGAGCAAAACCAAAGTAGGATTTTTTTAAATAAATGACAAGGGTTATACTTGGAGAAAACCAGATGCATTTATCAGAAGGTCAATAAAATTCCTACAGTGAAGCCTGGTGGTGGCAGCATCAATATGTGTTTTTTTTTTTTTCAGCAGCAGGAACTAGTTGACTTTTCATGGTAGTGCGGGTTTCAGTACCCCAAGAGGTACAAAGAGACTAAATAGAGCACAAAAAAAAAAAAAAAAAAATTCTAATGTGCCAAATTTAAAATCCCTAATTAAGCTTTATAACTAAGGCAAAACAAAATTTAAGTGTATTTTAGCTTCATTAATAACAGAAAAGTGTAGAAACAGATACAATTTATTTGATTTAGCTGATGAAACACCACGTGATTTTTTTTGCTTTACAACATTTAGTGTTTTATGATTCATTTTCAGTACTTCATCGACCTATTGTTTTTTGTTTTGTTTTTGCAGTTAGTTATCTTCTTCTTATCACGTATGAAACTATTAATTAGCTAACTGGGGTAAATAAACAACTTACATCTCTTCATTTGAGTGAAGAATGTCAAAAACATTTTTCATAAGTGAACTTATGATTGAATAATTGCTCGCTGTTTGTTAGCTTACCTGTCGTATTTGGAATTTTCTGCTTCTTCTGATGATGTAAAACCACAACGATCTCGTGTTTGCTGTGAAAAATGATAAAATTATGTAAAACGCACTGTTTTGTTGTTTTTATGGATGATATTTATCCAACTAACACCATAAAAAGAAATGATCGCGTTTCCTCGCATTTAATTTTAAATTGGTGCTAGGCAACGTTTATGCGTTAGCGTACAGCGTGAGTATGGAAAGCCATCTGGGCCACTATACACACGTTATTTCGCGCGTTAAATGTTCAAATTATAATAATAAACTCTCTGAATAATTGTACATGTAACATTTTTGATAAAATATAAATACATATACATATGTTTATTAGAAATATAAAAATTTTGGTTCGTTTTTAAACCTTTTTGAAAAAACTTCATTCTACAACCTTTTTGGATTTCTACATTCCATTGTAGATGGTCTTCACCTTGTATCCTCAGCCTAATGTATGTGGAGTTTGCATTCCTCAGACCTGCATCAAACTTTACAACCGATTACCAAAAACCCAGAACTGTAAATACTCTTTGCACATAAAACCATCTTATTTTGAGTTTCATGTCTAAAGGAAAAAAGACTTTACGAAGAATTATTGTCTAGTTTGACTAGAAAAAAAATATTGGTACATCAATTGGACAAAAAGGTTTGAAAATGTATTTCTTTAAATACGAGGGATTTACAAGATGAACATATTAATCTTTTCATTTCATATCTATCCACAAATTTTCAGTTTCATGACAAAAGACAACGTGCCTTCTCTCGCCATACTTTTTAACCTCTCGATGACGACATATTAATTATTTCACCTCGATAGTAAAAATATTAATCTGTTCACTATAGTTATTGGACAAAAGGTGGCGCTCATTGTGGGTTTCAGACAATGAAATGACAATTGTTGAAAATGCTTCAATGTAAAAGGACTGATTAAATTGTTATTTTGTATTTTTAAGTCTTAAATCTGGGAGCATATTTAAATGTTGCTATTGTTGCAGCACATTGATGATTAAAAACTCCCAAATTGCAATTAAAATCTACACAAGAGTGGATCACAGATGGATTACTGCTGTCTGATGTGTTTCTCTGGAGATAGAACCAGACTATTTTACTTTGATTTGCTTTGCTAAAGAAAAGAGAGAGATATGCCTACAAGAAAGAGGATTGGCTTTGCAAAAAGAGGGACAGAATGTTAATGTGGCCATTCGGACGACTTCCAGCCCGGATGGCTTTCCATATACAGCATGAATATGGAAATAACATGACGGGGGTCTTTTACACTCGCCTTTTGCTCGTCCAAGATGTGTGCAATGGAAAGCCATCTGAGCGACTACACGTACTTAATCTAGAGCAATAAATTTCAAATCTAGCACGTTAAAAGTCTGATCTAGCATGCTAAATGTTCGAATATCAAACGGTAGATTCTAAATCTAGCGTGCTGGATTAGGTGCATGGAATTAGGTACGTAAAAAGGGTGGAATGTTCCCGCGGGTCAGGGACAGGTTCCTGCACCAAGTGGAGGAGTTTAAGTACTATCTTGGGGTCCTGTTTACGAGTGAGGGTAGGATGGAGTGGGAGATCGACAAGTGGATCAGTGCAGCACCAGCAATAACCAGGACGCTGCATCAGTTCGTCGTAGTAAAGAAAGAGCTGAGCCGAAAAGCAAAGCTTTCGATTTACAAGTCGATCTACGTTGCTACCCTCACCTATGGTCACCAGCTGTGGGTGGTGACCGAAAGAATCAGATCTTGGATACAAACAGCCTAAATGAGCTTCCTCCGCAGGGTGGCTGGGCTCTCACTCAGAGATCGGGTGAGGAGCTCTGCCATCCGGGAGGACCTTGGTGTGGAGCCGCTCCTCCTCCAAGTCGAGAGGAGCCAGATCGGGTGGTTCGGGCATCTGGTCAGGATGCCCCCTGAGCAGCTCCCTGGTGAGGTGTTTCAGGCGCATCCCACTGGGAGGAGATCAAGAGGCAGACAACTAGGGTGAGAGAAGCCTGGGCTTCTTGTCTGAGGCTGTTGAACCCACGACCCAACCTGGAGAAGTGGAAGACAACAGAACAGAACGAACGGAACGTTACTGACCACTTACCTATTCTCACAGTAATTAAAATAAATAACTCTTGGAAAGAATTAAAGAATAATCAGGTGTATAAATGCTTGAAATTAGAAAGAGCAATGGCTATACAAGATTGGGTGATGTTTATTCAACGTACAACATTGATGTTGCTTAGGAAAGTTTTTTAAATAAATTTGTTGCTCTGTTTAAGAAAAACTTCCCTGTAAAGCAGCTTTCATGGAACATCCATACATATCTGAAGGAATACATAGAGCGTGTAAAAAAAAAAATAATAAAGAAAGAAAAACATGAATTGTATAAGTCATTCCTAAAGATGAAAACAAAAAAAGCAAAAGCAAAATACAAAACTTTTTACCGTTCTGTCGTCTTCCGCTTAGCCGTTGCCAGTCGCGGGGCAATAGCCTCAAACGGAAAATCCAAGCTTCTCTTACCCCAGCTGCATCCTCCAGCTCCCCCGGAAGGAACCCGAGTCATTCCCCGGCCAGCTGTGAGACACAGTCACTCCAGCGGGTTCGGGTTCTGCCTGCTGGTCTCCTCCCGGTGGGAAGTGCCCGAAACGCCTCACCAGCGAGGTGCTCGGGAGGCATCCTGACCAGGGGCCCGAACCACACCATCTGGCTTCTCTCGACCTGGAGGAGGAGTGGCTCTATTCCAAGCCCCTCCCAGATGGCAGAACTTTTCACCCGATCTCTGAGTGAAAGGCCGTCCAGCCTGCAGAGGTAGCTCATTTCGGCCGCTTGTATCCACGATTTCCTTCAGCACCCACAGCTGGTGACCATAGCTGAGGGCAGGAACATAGATTGAATTGTAAATTAAGAGCTTCACTTTTTGGCTCAGGTCTCTCTTTACCACGACGAATCGATGCAAAGTCATAGTTATTGCTGACGCTGCATCGATCCTTCTGTTGATCTCCTGCTCCATCCTTCCCCAACTTGTGAACAAGGCCTCGAGATACTTAGACCTCTTCCATTGGGGGAGGACCCTGTCTTTGACCTGCAGGGGGCATTGCATCATTTTCCGGGAGAGAACCATGGTCCTGGATTTGGAGGTGCTGATTTCCATCATGGCCACTTCACACTCAGCAGTAAATCGCTCCAGTGAGAGCTGGACATCACGGTCCAATGAAGCCAACAGGACCACATCATCCGCAAAAAGCAAAAATCTGATCCTGAGGTCACCAAATCAGATCCCTCTAATGCCTCAGCTGCGCCTTAATAATCTGACCATAAAAGTAATGAACAAAATCGGTAACGAAGGGCAGCCTTGGCAGAGTCCAACACTCACTGGAAATCGGATCGGATCCCCTGTATTCCTCTCCTGGGCGAGGCCAGACTGAGGAGCCCCTGCGCATGATCGATCATCCCATTTCCATCAGGATTAGCCTATCTACTCATCTCCGTCCTGAGCATTGCCAGGTTGACGAGGCCCCCGTGCTTGCTTATCCATCCCGTCTCCATCAGGATAAAGAACATCTACTGACTTCTTCAGACATCAAGCTGTAGCGTAAAAAAAGCTAAAATTTAAACAATGGTCTTAGACACATTGGAGCCCCGTCCCGGGGGAGGGATCTCTCTTTTGTGTGGATCCCCACAAAGTTTCTTATTTTTCCCCACTGATGGGTTTTTAGGGGTTTTCCTCACCGTGAAGAAGAGTCTAAGACAGGAATGTGCTAAAATTGTATAGCTAGCATTTGTCAGTTAGCTTTTAGCTGTGTATTTGTGTTTATACATTCTCCTTTTTTTCTTGTTCTTGTTCTTTTTAAATCTGAAATGCGAAGCCCGTTGAGACAAAAAAATTTTTGACTTTGAGCTATTCAATTAAAATTGAATTTAATTGAATTGGGACCGCTAGATTCGATCATTTAGTACGCTAGATTTAACATTTTGTGCGCTAGATTGAACATTTAGCATGTGAGATTGAACATTTTGCGTGCTAGATTTGAAATTGAGCGTGCAAAATTACATACGTGTAACGTCCCAGATGACTTTCCAAATGGCCACAGTGAAGCATGTCTCTTACGTGCTTCTTAATGTGGTTGAAAACCGTAAATCTGGGTTTGCAATATAGCACGCGAGATTTAACTTCTAGCACGTTACATTTGAAATTTAGCCCGCTTTACCACGTGCGTGTAGTTGCCCCAGTGGCTTTTCACACATGCATTTCACTGAAGCATTGTGGCCTCTCAGGAAGAAAGTCTAGGTTCGAGTCCCTGAGTGGGGCCAACCTTGAAACACCGGCCTTTTTGTGAGGACTTCGTAAGTACTCTGGTTTTCAAACAAAGACACTTCACCTTACGTGAAATAAAAACAGTTTGTATAAACTGGAAATCTGATCATACAGCACCTTCAAAAGTATTAAAACAGCAAGTCATGTTCCCATTTTTTTTCTTGCTTACTGAAGACATTTGGGTTTAAAAAGATGAGTTTGAGACAAAAGTTCAGAATGTAAGTTTTCACTTCCTGGTATTTACATCTCTGTGGGTTAAACAACTTAGGATGCATCACCATTTGTATTACACCATGTAATAAACCTTTAAAGATTGCATATGTTGTTAAAGAGGATAAATCAACATGAAGACCAGAGAGCTTTCCATGTGAGACAAGCAAGCCATTTTGAGGCTAAGAAAATAATGAAAATCAATCAGAGTCATTGGATAAACACTGGGCACAACTATTTGGAATGTCTTGGAAAAGTACCACCTACTTGTGTACTAAGCAACAGACTTCGAACAGGTCAGCCAAGGAAAACAACAGTCGTTTATGACAGAAATATTAAAAGGGCTGCAAAGAAAAATGCCATAACATGAGTAAGTTAAATCACCAACAATCTCCATTTTGCAGGGTGAAAGTCTCACAGTGTACTGAAGAGTCCGAGAGCAGAAATACAGAGGCCATACCACAAGATGCAAACCACCCATTGCAGTAAGAATCAGAAGGCTAGATTGATTTTTGCAAAGAACTACAGAGATATGCTGCAAAAATTCCGGAGCACAATCTTGAGGACCGATGAAACAAAGAATAATGTCTACCAAAGTGATGGAAAGGCCAAAGTATTGTGAAAGAAAAGATCTGCCTATGATTCGAAGCATATGAGCTCTCTGTGAAACATGGTGGGGGTAAAGTCATGGTTTTGGGCGTGCATAGCCTCTTCTGGAACAGGATCATTAATATTTATTGATGATGTAACTGATGATGGAAGCAGCAGAATAAATTCTGAGGTGTACGGGAACATTTTGTCTGCCAAATGATTCCAAACTAATCAGGAGGAATTTTATCATGCAGCAGGACAGTGACTCAAAACACGCTGCCAAGAAAACAAAGGACTTCATGAGGGAAAAATAGTGGAAGGTTCTAGACTGTGATGAGCACTTTATCACTCAGGTTCAGATCAGGGGGCTTTCCTCCCAATCACTCTCCTTCAGGTCTCCCTGTCATTGCCCATGTGAGCATTGAAGTCTTCCAAGAGAAAAATTGAGTCCCTGGCAAGCATCCTCTTCAGGACTTCCTCCCAAGACTCCAAAAAGGGTGGGTAGAGCACACTGCCGTTCGGTGCATAGCAACATTCGACAGTGAAGACCCGTCCCCATACCCGAATGCGGAGGGAAGCAACCCTCTCGTTCATCGGGGAGAACTTCAACACACAGCAGCCGAGCTGGGGGGCAATAAGTATGCCCACCCCAGCTCGGCGCCTTTCACTTGGGGTAGCCGCAGAATAGAACAGGCTCCAGCCCCTGTCAAGAGGCCTGGTTCAAAGACCCAAGTTGTCTGTCGAAGTGTGTCCAAAAATATCTAATCAGAACCGCTCAACCTCGTACAAGATCTCAGGCTTCTTCCTAGCCAAAGAAGTGACGTTCCAAATCTCTAGTACCCATGTACTGATTTGTTCAGATATAAAGCTGTAGAGGAGAATAGGCTCAAATTTAATTAACAGTCTTAGACACATAGGCTGCCCATCCCAGGTGAGTGATGTCTCTTTTGTCTGGGTCCTCATGAAGTTTCTTCTTTTTTTCCCCCATTGCTAGGTGTTTTTTGTCACGGTGAAGGAGCGTCTATAGAGAGGGATGTGCTCAAATTTTTTAGCTCGCTTTTGTTCATTTAGTAGTCAATTGTGACATTGTGTATCTACATTGCTTTTTGGGGGGGTTTTGCTCTTTGTTTTTGTACTTCTTTCAATTTACAATGTAAAAACCGCTGGAGACAATTGTTTTGTGATATTTAATTTTGTGATATTGTGATATTGTTTTGTGATATTTAATTTATATATATTTAAATTAAAAGTATTTAAATTAAATATATTTAAATTAAATATATTTGAATTTAAATTGAATTGTTTACCATTAAAGATGAAGAGGAGTTGTCATTAGGTTTTAGGACTTTGTTTGTGGTGGGAAACCAAATTTAATGATCAGGATTATTAATGCTGGAAAAATAGTTTGACCGGGCGAAATTGAGGACATTATTGTAGTGGTTAGTGGAAGTATTGTACCTTTGGAGAGGTACGGTTAGACTAGTTTTGCTAGGTCGTCTCAAAAGCAATAACTTTTGAGGTGTCTATGAGTGGAGTTCAAAGATGTACGATAGTGCAGTGTGGGTGATGGAGACAGTTTTTGTTTCAGTGGGAAAATGCAAACTGGTCAATGCGGGAGAGTGTACTATTGTTTTAGTTCACATGTTCCCTAGGTTTGTTAGAAGTACAACTCTTTCCTGAGAGTATTGAAGATCCAACACATGACTCTGTTGCCCTGGTCTACTTTTTTGTCACATTTCTGGACTTGCTTTGGCTGTTTTGTGGCTGTATAGTTACCTTTGTAATTGGGAGTTCTGACTCCTAGCACTGCCGACATCGTCCCTCCAGGGTTTGTAGC
This sequence comes from Neostethus bicornis, assembly GCA_902685375.1. Lineage (NCBI taxonomy): Eukaryota > Metazoa > Chordata > Actinopteri > Atheriniformes > Phallostethidae > Neostethus > Neostethus bicornis. The sequence continues at coordinate 2,604,652 of LR738555.1, read as the reverse complement.
AAAGAGCTTGTTCTTTCTCTCTATTTCCAGGTTCTGTGTGACTGTTCCATTTCGTTGTCTTCCGCTTATCCGTGGCTGGGGTGCAGGGACAACAGCCTCAGATGGAAAACCCGGACCATCTAGAAGGATCTGAAGGTGTTCCTTCCCCAGCTAAGAGGCTGTCTAAGCAAATTAATTTTAACTTTATTTACAAGGTACTTTTTAAACAGACAATCTCAGTGTTTAACAAATCATTTAAAATGTCAAATATTCAGATCCAGATATTTAAACAATCTTCGACCATTGAGGCAAAACCTAAATAGGATTTTTTTTAAATGAATGACAAGGGTTATACTTGGAGAAAACCAGATGCATTTAATCAGAAGGTCAATAAAATTCCTACAGTGAAGCCTGGTGGTGGCAGCATTATGATGTGTTTTTTCTTTTTTTTTTTTTTCGGCAGCAGGAACTAGTTGACTTTTCATGGTAGTGCGGGTTTTAGCACCCCAAGAGGTACAAAGAGACTAAATAGAGCACAAAAAAAAAAATCCTGATGTCCCAAATTTAAAATCCCTGATTAAACTTTATAACTAAGGCAAAACAAGTTTTAAGTGTATTTTAGCTTTATTAATGACAAAAAAGTTTAGAAACAGATACAATTTATTCGATTTAGCTGATGAAACACCACATGAATTTTTTTGTTGTACAACATTTAGTGTTTTATGACTTATTTTCAGTACATCAACCTATTGTTTTTTGTTTTGTTTTTTTGTTTGTTTGTTTTGCAGTTATCTTCTTCTTCTTATCACGTATGAAACTATTAATTAGCTAACTGGAGCAAATAAACAACTTAGATCTTTTCATTTGAGTGAAGAATGTCAAAAAGATTTTTCATAAGTGAACTTATGGTTGAATAATTGCTCGCTGTTTGTTAGCTTACCTGTCGTATTTGGAATTTTCTGCTTCTTCTGATGATGTAAAACCACAACGATCTCGTGTTTGCTGTGAAAAATGATAAAATTATGTAAAACGCACTGTTTTGTTGTTTTTATGGATGATATTTATTCAACTAGCACCATAAAAAGAAGTGATCGCGTTTCCTCGCATTTAATTTTAAGTTGGTTGCTAGGCAACGTTTATGCATTAGCATACAGCGTGAGTATGGAAAGCCATCTGTGCCACTATACGCACGTAATCTAGTGCGCAAAATGTTCAAATTATAATAATAAACTCTCTGAATAATTGTACATGTAACATTTTTGATAAAATATAAATGCATATGCATATGTTTATTAGAAATATTAAAATTTTGGTTTCGTTTTTAAACCTTTTTGAAAAAACTTAATTCTACAAACTTTTTGGATTTCTACATTCCTCTGTAGATGGTCTTCACCTTGTATCCTCAGCCTAATGTATGTGGAGTTTGCATTCCTCAGACCTGCATCAAACTTTACAACCGATTACCAAAAACCCAAACCTGTTAATACTCTTGGCACATAAAACCAATATTATTTTGAGTTTCATGTCTACAGGAAAAAAGACTTTACGAAGAATTATTGTCTAGTTTGACTAAAAAAAAAAAATATTGGTACATCAATTGGACAAAAGGTTTTGAAAATGTATTTCTTTAAATACGAGAGATTTACAAGATGAACATATTAATCTTTTCATTTCATATCTATCCACAAATTATCAGTTTCATGAAAAAAGACAATGTGCCTTCTCTCGCCGTACTTTTCCATGGGAAAAGTATTAATTATTAATTATTTTACCTCGATAGTAAAAATATTAATCTGTTCACTACAGTTATTGGACACAAGGTGGCGCTCATTTTGGGTTTCAGACAATGAAACGACAATTGTTGAAAATAAATCAATGTAAAAGGACTGATTTAGTTGTTGTTTTGTATTTTTAAGTCTAAAATCTGGGAGCATATTTAAATGTTGCTATTGTTGCAGCACATTGATGATTAAAAACTCCCAAATTGCAATTAAAATCTACACAAGAGTGGATCAGAATCAGAATCAGAATGCTTTTATTGCCATGTCAATGAGAATATCAGAGACTAGGAACTTGCTTTGATACAGCTGTGCAATATTATAAGATGAAAATAATAAAAAATAAAATAAATAAAAATAATTTTAACAAAACAGAGTGCTCAGAAAGAAAAAGAAAAGTAGTGCCATGTCATAGAAAATAATAAAAAATAATAAAGATAGTAAAGTGACAAGAGGGAGGTGACTAAGAGATGTGGGGTTCAGGTTATAAAGTATTAATTAGACTAACGGCAGAAGGGAAGAAGCTGTTTTTGTGGTGGGACGTTCTGGTCCGAATGTACCGGAGCCTACTGCCCGAGGGGAGTCGCTCAAAAAGTCCATGTCCAGGGTGGGAAGGGTCAGCCGCTATCCGACCTGCACGCCCCCGAGTCCTGGAGACGTACAGGTCTTCAAGAGATGGAAGGCTGCAGCCGATCACCTTCTCTGCAGAGCGCACAATGCGCTGCAGTCTGTGTTTGTCCCTGGCTGTGGCTCCAGCGTACCACACGGTGATGGAGGAGGTGAGGATGGACTCGATGATGGCTGTGTAAAACTGCACCAACATCTGGGCGGGCAGCTTGGCTTTCTTCAACTGCCGCAGAAAGTACATCCTCTGCTGGGCCTTTTTGATCAGGGAGCTGATGGACACTTTAGGTCCTGTGTGATGGTAGTGCCGAGGAAGCGGAAAGAGTCTACAGTGGTGATGGGGGAGTCTGTCAGTGCAAGGGGGTAATGGGTGCTATAGCTTTCCTAAAGTCCACGATCATCTCCACTGTCTTCTGAGCGTTGAGCTCCAGGTTGTTGTTGCTGCACCAGGACACCAGCCGGTCTACCTCCATCCTGTAGGCCAACTCATCACCATCAGAGATGAGCCCGATGAGAGTGGTGTCGTCCGCAAACCTGATCAGTTTGACAGAGTCATGGCTGGAGGTGCAGCAGTTGGTGTACAGGGAGAAGAGCAGGGGAGAGAGGACACAGCCCTGTGGAGACCCTGTGCTGATAGTCCGAGAGGTGGAGACATTCTTCCCCAGCCGCACGCACTGCCTCCGGTCTGTTAGGAAGTCAGTAATCCACCTGCAAGTGGAGTCAGGCACGTTGAGCTGGGAGAGCAGGATCCTAGCATAGGTTCCCGGGGAGTCCAGGTGCTGCAGGGTGAAGTGGAGGGCCAGGTTGATAGCGTCGTCTACAGACCTGTTGGCTCTGTAGGCAAACTGCAAAGGGTCCAGAGAGGGAGAGGTGAAGTGCTTGAGATGAGGGAGGACCAGGCGTTCGAATGACTTCATGACTACAGACGTAAGCGCCACAGGCCTGTAGTCATTAAGTCCAGTGATACGGGGCTTCTTGGGGACAGGAACGATGGTAGACAGCTTGAAGCAAGCTGGAACGTGGCGTGTCTTCAGCGAGGTGTTGAAAATGTCTGTGAAAACTGGAGACAGTTCCTCAGCACAGTGTTTCAGGGTGGCAGGGGAGACACCATCTGGGCCTGAAGCTTTCCGAGGGTTTTGCTTGCGGAAGAGCTTGAGCACATCCTGTTTTGTCACCAAGAAAGCAGTGGAGGGGGAGGGCTGGTCAGTTGGAGTGACCTCTGTTGTTAATTGGATGGGGGATGGGAGTGGCTTCAAAGTGTCTGAAGGTTGTTGATCAGTGAGGGGGGAGGAGAGTGAGACATCAAACCTGGCATAGAAGGTGTTGAGTTTCTCTGCCAACTGTAAGTCATCAGCAGCTTGTGGGGCTTTCGGCTTATAGTTTGTAATTTGCCGAAGTGATCTCCAGACAGAGGCGGTGTCATTGACAGAGAATTGGTCCTTCAGGCGTTTATTGTACCTGGATCTCGCCTGCTGTACCTCTCTCGAGAACCGGTACTTAGCGCCTTTGTAGCTCTCTCTGTCATTGGCTCTGTGAGCTGCTTCCTTTTCCCTCCTGATCTGTCTTAGTCTGGGTGTGAACCAGGGTTTGTCGTTGTTAAATCTTACCCTGGTTTTTGATGGAATGATGCTGTCCTCACAGAAACGTATGTATGACGTCACTGTGTCTGTGTAGTCATCCAGACTATCTGTGGCAGCTCTAAACACACCGCAGTCTGTTGTGTCCAGACACATACGAAGCTCGTCCACAGCTTCGCTGGTCCACTTCTTGGAAGTCCTCACTGCAGGTTTAGAAAGCTTCAACTTCTGTCTGTATGCCGGGATGAGGTGAACCATGTCGTGATCAGAGAAGCCCAGAGCAGCTCGAGAAACAGCCTTGTAGGCTTTGCTGGCTGTAGTGTAGCAGTGATCCAATGTGTTCTTTTCCCTGTTTGGGCAGTTTACAAACTGTCTGTACTTTGGGAGTTCCTGGCTCAGATTTCCCTTGTTAAAATCCCCAAGGATAATAACTAGAGAGTCCGGGAAGTTTTGCTCCACACACAGAATTTGGTCCGCGAGCGCGCGTTGGGCCTCGTGCACGTTTGCGCATGGCGGAATGTAAACAGCAGCCAGAATGAATGAAGCAAACTCCCGTGGAGAATAAAATGGTCTACAGTTTACAAAGAAGTATTCCAGAACCGGAGAGCAAAGCTGGGAGATCAAAGACACATCCGAACACCAGGAGTGGTTGATGTAGAAACAGAGCCCTCCACCTTTTGTTTTTCCACCGGAGAAATCCCTCTGTCTGTCAGCGCGGAAGAGCTGAAATCCCTCCAGCTGAAGCGCGCAGTCCGGCATCTGCTCGTTGAGCCATGTCTCCGTGAAGCATAGGACACAAGAGGAAGAGAAGTCCCTGTTTCGTCGCATTAGCAGCGCTAGCTCGTCCATCTTGTTGGTAAGTGAGCGGACATTGGAGAGAAAAAGGCTCGGCAAAGGCGTACGCGAGCCACGTCTGCGGAGACGAACGAGGACTCCCGCACGCTTTCCTCTCTTCCGGCCTTTCACTTTTTTAACCAATATTTGGACTAAATCTGTCGCAGCCACTAAAAAAACTGGTAGTAGGTCCGTAGGGGTCATAGTCCTTAGGTTTAAGAGCTCTTCACGAGTGTAAGAGCACGCTGATACACCATTTACCAACAAAAACAGAGAAAAAAGTTTGCACAGAAGTACCGAGGCAGCCATGTTGGACGGCGCCATCTTGAGAAAATGGATGGGATGGATTACTGCTGTCTGATGTGTTTCTCTGGAGATTGAACCAGACTATTTTACTTTTATTTGCTTTGCTAAAGAAAAGAGAGAGATATGCCTACAAAAAAGAGGATTGGCTTTGCAAAAAGAGGGACAGAATGTTAATGTGGCCATTAGGACGACTTCCAGCCCAGATGGCTTTCCATATACAGCATGAATATGGAAATAACATGACGGGGGTCTTTTACACTCGCCTTTTGCTCGTCCAAGATGTGTGCAATGGAAAGCCATCTGAGCCACTACACGTACTTAATCTAGAGCAATAAATTTCAAATCTAGCATGCTAAATGTTCGAATATCAAACGCTAGATTCTAAATCTAGCGCGCTGGATTAGGTGCATGGAATTAGGTACGTAAAAAGGGTGGAATGCCCCCCGCGGGTCAGGGACCCGCACCAAGTGGAGGAGGTTAAGTACTATCTCGGGGTCTTATTCACGAGTCATCTTACGGCAGTACACCGGGTTTCTTGGTGTAACCCGGTGGAGGATGGATGGAGCGAGATATCGACAAGCGGATCAGTGCAGCACCAGCAATAACCAGGACGCTGCATCGGTTCGATGTGGTAAAGAAAGAGCTGAGCCAAAAAGCAAAGCTCTCGATTTACAGGTCGATCTTCGTTCCCACCCTCACCTATGGTCACCAGCTGTGGGTGGCGACCAAAAGAATGAGATCGCGGATACAAGCAGCCGAAATGAGCTTCCTCCGCAGGGTGGCTGGGCTCTCACTCAGAGATCGGGCGAGGAGCTCTGACATTCAGGAGGAGCTCTGTGTTGAGCCGCTCCTGCTCCAGGTCGAGAGAAGCCAGATGGGGTGTTTCGAGTCAGGATGCCCCCTGAATACCTCACTAGTGAGGTGTCTCAGACGCGTCCCACTGGGAGGAGATCAAGAGGCAGATCCGAGACCAAATGGGGAGACTATATTGCACAGTTGGCTGGGAAACAACTCGGGATCCTTCCGGGTGAGCTGGAGGATGCATCTGCCTTACTTAAATAAAATAGGATACTAAATAAATCTGAACTGAACTGTAATAAAAACAAAAGAGAAATGAATATTACCTTGGTTTAAGTTATGTTAATAAACTATGTATGAAGTCCTGCATTTGGGTCCTCCTCTTTCCAACACCCCCAAAACCATGACAGAAAGACCTGACCACAACTGGACCCAGCAGACTTAAAGTCGGAAACCAGAGTATCCTGAAGGGCAAAGTCCGACTCCTGCGAATCCTGAAGGGCGTCGCTGGAAAAGCCAAGCCACACCAAGTCCGGCGCCAAGCCACGCCAAGTCCGGCGCCAAGCGATCTTTGACCACCCGGAGGTGGTCATTGAGGAGGGGGTACTGTCATGATCCCCTCTTCTGAAGCTAAGAGGGAGCCATGAATCAACAATCTGATTAGGATCACCTGGGGTGATTCCTAATTTCTCTCACCTGTGCACCCTGTATTTAAGGGGAACCATCCGTGACTTCCCCGTCAGGTCTTACTTTCACCTCCAGCCAGGTCACCCTGGTTGCCCGACCATGTTTTGCATTTTGGATTTTAGTTGGACTTTTGAAACCTTAAGTTAATCATATTCTTCTTCCTTTACAGACTTTTCTGAATTATGTTAATAAACTATGTATGAAGTCCTGCATTTGGGTCCTCCTCTTTCCAACACCCCCAAAACCATGACAGATTCGATCATTTAGTAAGCTAGATTTAACTTTTTGCGCGCTAGATTGAACATTTAGCGTGTGAGATTGAGCATTTCGCGTGCTAGATTTGAAATTGAGCGCGTGAAATTGCAAACGTGAAACGTCCCAGATGACCTTCCATGTGGCCTTAACGAAGCATGTCTTTTACGTGCTTCTTACGTGGTTAAAAACCGTATATCTGGGTTTGCAATATTTAACTTAATTAATTTAGCTTATTTAACTAACGCTATATTTAACTTCTAGCATGTTACATTTGAAATTTAGCCCGCTTTACTACGTGCGTGTAGTTGCCCCAGTGTCTTGAAATAAAACCTTGAAATACCGGCCTTTCTGTGAGGAGTTCGTAAGTACCCAGGTTTTCAAACAAAGACACTTCACATTACGTAAAATAAAAACAGTTTGTATAAACTGGAAATCTGATCATACAGCCCCTTCAAAAGTATTAAAACAGCAAGTAATGTTCCCTTTTTTTCTTGTTTACTGAAGACATTTGGGTTTAAAAAGATGAGTTTGAGACAAAAGTTCAGAAAGTAAGCTTTCACTTCCTGGTATTTACATCTCTGTAGGTTAAACAACTTAGGATAAATCGCGATTTGTATTACACCACATAATAAGCATTTAAAGATTGCATATGTTGTTAAAGAGGATAAATCAACATGAAGACCAGAGAGCTTTCCATGGGAAACAAACAAGCCATTTTGAAGCTGAGAAAAGAATGAAAATCAATCAGTCATTGGACAAACACTGGGCACAACAATTTGGAATGTCTTGGAAAAGTAAAACCTACTGGTGTACTAAGCTACAGACGTCATACAGGTCAGCTAAGGAAAACAACAATAGTTTATGACAGAAATATTAAGAGGGTTGAAAGAAAACACCATAACATGAGTAAGTTAAATCACCAACAATCTCCATAATGCAGGGTAAGGTATCACAGCCCGAGAGCAGAAATACAGAGGCCATACCACAAGATGCAAACCACTCATCAGCAGTAAGAATCAGAAGGCTAGATTGATTTTTGCAAAGAACTACAGAGATATGCTGTAGATATGGAGCACAATCTTAAGGACCGATGAAACAAAGATTAATGTCTACCAAAGTCATGGAAAAGCCAAAGTATTGTGAAAGAAAGGATCTCCATATGATTCGAAGCATACAAGCTCTCTGTGAAACATGGGGGGGGTAATGTCATAGTTTGGGCGTCCATGGCCCGTCTGGAACAGGCTCATTAATATTTATTGATGATGTAACTGATGATGGAAGCAGCAGAATGAATTCTGAGGTGTACAGAAACATTTTCTCTGCCAATTTACAGATAAACTAATCAGGAGGAATTTTATCATGCAGCAGGACAATAACTCAAAACACACTGCCAAGAAAACAAAGGTCTTCACTAGGGGAAAAAGTGGGAGGTTCTAGACTGTGATGAGCTCTTTATCATTCAGGCTCAGATCAGGGGGCGTTCGTCCCAATCACTCTCCTCCAGATCTCCCTGTCATTGCCCATGTGAGCATTGAAGTCTCCCAAGAGAAAAATGGAGTCCCTGGCAAGCATCCTCTTCAGGACTTCCTCCCAAGACTCAAGAAAGAGTGGGTAGAGCACACTGCCGTTGGGTGCATAGCAACATTCGACAGTGAAGACCCGTCCCCATACCCGAATGCGGAGGGAAGCAACCCTCTCGTTCATCGGGGAGAACTCCAACACACAGGAGCCGAGCTGGGGGGCAATAAGTATGCCCACCCCAGCTCGGCGCCTCTCACTTGGGGTAGCCGCAGAATAGAACAGGCTCCAGCCCCTGTCAAGAGGCCTGGTTCAAAGACCCAAGTTGTCTGTCGAAGTGTGTCCAACTATATCTAATCAGAACCGCTCAACCTCGTACACCAGCTCAGGCTGACGTTCCAAATTTCTAGTACCCATGTACTGATTTGTTCAGATATAAAGCTATAGAGGAGAATAGGCTCAAATTTAATTAACAGTCTGGGATGGGCACATAGGCTGATCTCTCTTTTGTCTGGGTCTCCATGAGGTTTCTTCTCCCCCCCCTCCCATTGCTGGGTGTTTTTCGTCACGGTGAAAGAGCTTCTATAGAGAGGGATGTGCTCAAATTGTTTAGCTCGCTTTTGTTCAGTTAGGGTTTAAATGTGACATTGTGTATCTACATTTCTTTTTGGGGTTTTTTTTTTTTGCTCTTTGTTTTTGTATTTCTTTTAATTTACAAAGTAAAGACCGCTAGAGACAATTGTTTTGTGATATTGTACTGTACAAGTGTATTAAAATAAATTAAATATATTTGAATTTAAATTGAATTGTTTACCATTAAAGATGAAGAGGAGTTGTCATTAGGTTTTAGGATTTTGTTTGTGGTGGGAAACCAAATTTTATGATTAGGATTATCAATGTTGGAAAAATAGTTTGACCGGGCGAAATTGAGGACATTATTGTAGTGGTGAGTGAATTTAGTGTACTTTTGGAGAGGTACGGTTAGACTAGATTTGCTTGGTTATTTCTCAAGCTATCGTTTTCGGGGTGTCTAAGAGTGGAGTTCAAAGGTGTACGATGATGCTGTGTGGGTGACGGAGAAAGTTTTTGTTTTAGTGGGGAAATGCAAACTGGTCAATGCGGGAGAGTGTACTATTGTTGTAGTTCACATGTTCCCTAGGTTTGTCAGAACTACAACTCTTTCCTGAGAGTATTGAAGATCTAACACATGACTCTGTTGCCCTGGCCTACTTTTTTGTCACATTTCTGGACTTGCCCTGGCTGTTTTGTGGCTGTAAAGTTACCTTTGTAACTGGAAGTTCTGACTCCTGGCACTGCCGACATCATCACTCCGGCGATTGTAGCAAAGAGCTTGTTCTTTCTCTTCATTTCCAGGTTCTGTGTGACTGTTCCATTTTGTGGTCTTCCGCTTATCCGTGGCTGGGTTGTAGGGACAACAGCCTCAGACGGAAAACCCGGGCCATCTAGGAGGATCTGGAGGCGTTCCTTGCCCAGCTAAGAGGCTGTCTAAGCAAATTAATTTTAACTTTATTTACAAGGTACTTTTCAAACAGACAATCTCAGTGTTTAACAAATCATTTAAAATGTCAAATATTCAGATCCAGATATTTAAACAATCTTCACCAATTGAGCAAAACCAAAGTAGGATTTTTTTAAATGAATGACAAGGGTTATACTTGGAGAAAACCAGATGCATTTATCAGAAGGTCAATAAAATTCCTACATTGAAGCCTGGTGGTGGCAGCATCATGATGTGTTTTTTTTTTCAGCAGCAGGAACTAGTTGACTTTTCATGGTAGTGCGGGTTTCAGTACCGCAAGAGGTACAAAGAGACTAAATAGAGCACAAAAAAAAATTCTAATGTGCCAAATTTAAAATCCCTAATTAAGCTTTATAACTAAGGCAAAACAAAATTTGAGTGTATTTTAGCTTCATTAATAACAGAAAAGTTTAGAAACAGATACAATTTATCTGATTTAGTTGATGAAACACCACGTGATTTTTTTTTTTTGTTTTACAACATTTAGTGTTTTATGATTAATTTTCAGTACTTCATCAACCTATTGTTTTTTTGTTTTTGTTTTGTTTTTGCAGTTAGTTATCTTCTTCTTATCACGTATGAAACTATTAATTAGCTAACTGGGGTAAATAAACAACTTACATCTCTTCATTTGAGTGAAGAATGTCAAAAACATTTTTCATAAGTTAACTTATGGTTGAATAATTGCTCGCTGTTTGTTAGGTTACCTGTCGTATTTGGAATTGTCTGCTTCTTCTGATGATGTAAAACCACAACGATCTCGTGTTTGCTGTGAAAAATGATAAAATTATGTAAAACGCACTGTTTTGTTGTTTTTATGGATGATATTTATCCAACTAACACCATAAAAAGAAATGATCGCGTTTCCTCGCATTTAATTTTAAATTGGTTGCTAGGCAACGTTTATGCTTTAGCGTACAGCGTGAGTATGGAAAGCCATCTGGGCCACAATACACACGTTATTTCGCGCGCTAAATGTTCAAATTATAATAATAAACTCTCTGAATAATTGTACATGTAACATTTTTGATAAAATATAAATGCATATGCATATGTTTATTAGAAATATTAAAATTTTGGTTTCGTTTTTAAACCTTTTTGAAAAAACTTAATTCTACAAACTTTTTGGATTTCTACATTCCTCTGTAGATGGTCTTCACCTTGTATCCTCAGCCTAATGTATGTGGAGTTTGCATTCCTCAGACCTGCATCAAACTTTACAACCGATTACCAAAAACCCAGAACTGTAAATACTCTTTGCACATAAAACCATCTTATTTTGAGTTTCATGTCTACAGGAAAAAAGACTTTACGAAGAATTATTGTCTAGTTTGACTAAAAAAAAAAAATATTGGTACATCAATTGGACAAAAGGTTTTGAAAATGTTTTTCTTTAAATACGAGAGATTTACAAGATGAACATATTAATCTTTTCATTTCATATCTATCCACAAATTATCAGTTTCATGAAAAAAGACAATGTGCCTTCTCTCGCCATACTTTTCCATGGGAAAAGTATTAATTATTAATTATTTTACCTCGATAGTAAAAATATTAATCTGTTCACTACAGTTATTGGACACAAGGTGGCGCTCATTTTGGGTTTCAGACAATGAAACGACAATTGTTGAAAATAAATCAATGTAAAAGGACTGATTTAGTTGTTATTTTGTATTTTTAAGTCTTAAATCTGGGAGCATATTTAAATGTTGCTATTGTTGCAGCACATTGATGATTAAAAACTCCCAAATTGCAATTAAAATCTACACAAGAGTGGATCACGGATGGATTACTGCTGTCTGATGTGTTTCTCTGGAGATAGAACCAGACTATTTTACTTTGATTTGCTTTGCTAAAGAAAAGAGAGAGATATGCCTACAAGAAAGAGGATTGGCTTTGCAAAAAGAGGGACAGAATGTTAATGTGGCCATTAGGACGACTTCCAGCCCGGATGGCTTTCCATATACAGCATGAATATGGAAATAACATGACGGGGGTCTTTTACACTCGCCTTTTGCTCGTCCAAGATGTGTGCAATGGAAAGCCATCTGAGCCACTACACGTACTTAATCTAGAGCAATAAATTTCAAATCTAGCACGTTAAAAGTCCAATCTAGCATGCTAAATGTTCGAATATCAAACGCTAGATTCTGAATCTAGCGCGCTGGATTAGGTGCATGGAATTAGGTACGTAAAAAGGGTGGAATGCCCCCCGCGGGTCAGGGACAGGTTCCTGCACCAAGTGGAGGAGTTTAAGTACTATCTTGGGGTCTTGTTCACGAGTGAGGGTAGGATGGAGCGGGAGATCGACAAGTGGATCAGTGCAGCACCAGCAATAACCAGGACGCTGCATCGGTTCGTCGTAGTAAAGAAAGAGCTGAGCCGAAAAGCAAAGCTCTCGATTTACAAGTCGATCTACGTTGCTACCCTCACCTATGGTCACCAGCTGTGGGTGGTGACCGAAAGAATGAGATCTCGGATACAAACAGCCTAAATGAGCTTCCTCCGCAGGGTGGCTGGGCTCTCACTCAGAGATCGAGTGAGGAGCTCTGCCATCCGGGAGGACCTTGGTGTGGAGCCGCTCCTCCTCCAAGTCGAGAGGAGCCAGATCGGGTGGTTCGGGCATCTGGTCAGGATGCCCCCTGAGCAGCTCCCTGGTGAGGTGTTTCAGGCGCGTCCCACTGGGAGGAGATCAAAAGGCAGACAACTAGGGTGAGAGAAGCCTGGGCTTCTTGTCTGAGGCTGTTGAACCCACGACCCAACCTGGAGAAGTGGAAGACAACAGAACAGAACGAACGGAACGTTACAGACCACTTACCTATTCTCACAGTAATTAAAATAAATAACTCTTGGAAAGAATTAAAGAATAATCAGGTGTATAAATGCTTGAAATTAGAAAGAGCAATGGCTATACAAGATTGGGTGATGTTTATTCAACGTACAACATTGATGCCTCAAACGGAAAATCCAAGCTTCTCTCACCCCAGCTGCATCCTCCAGCTTCCCCGGAAGGAACCCGAGTCATTCCCCGGCCAGCTGTGAGACACAGTCACTCCAGCGGGTTCGGGTTCTGCCTGCTGGTCTCCTCCCGGTGGGAAGTGCCCGAAACGCCTCACCAGCGAGGTGCTCGGGAGGCATCCTGACCAGGGGCCCAAACCACACCATCTGGCTTCTCTTGACCTGGAGGAGGAGTGGCTCTATTCCAAGCTCCTCCCAGATGGCAGAACTTTTCACCCGATCTCTGAGTGAGAGGCCGTCCAGCCTGCAGAGGTAGCTCATTTCGGCCGCTTGTATCCACGATTTCCTTCAGCACCCACAGCTGGTGACCATAGCTGAGGGCAGGAACATAGATTGAATTGTAAATTAAGAGCTTCACTTTTTGGCTCAGGTCTCTCTTTACCACGACGAATCGATGCAAAGTCATAGTTATTGCTGACGCTGCATCGATCCTTCTGTTGATCTCCTGCTTCGTCCTTCCCCAACTTGTGAACAAGACCTCGAGATACTTAGACCTCTTCCATTGGGGGAGGATCCTGTCTTTGACTTGCAGGGGGCATTGCATCCTTTTCCGGGCGAGAACAGTGGTCCTGGATATGGAGGTGCTGATTTCCATCATGGCCGCTTCACAATCAGCAGCAAATCGTTCCAGTGAGAGCTGGACATCACGGTCCAATGAAGCCAACAGGACCACATCATCCGCAAAAAGCAAAAATCTGATCCTGAGGTCACCAAACCAGATCCCTCTAATGCCTCAGCTGCGCCTTAATAATCTGACCATAAAAGTAATGAACAAAATCGGTAACGATGGGCAGCCTTGGCAGAGTCCAACACTCACTGGAAATCGGATCGGATCCCCTGTATTCCTCTCCTGGGCGTGGCCAGACTGAGGAGCTCCTGCACATGATCGATCATCCCATTTCCATCAGGATTAGCCCATCTACTGGACGAGGCCCCCGTGCTTGCTTATCCATCCCGTCTCCATCAGGATAAAGAACATCTAGTACTGACTTCTTCAGACATCAACCTGTAGCATAAAAAAAACTAAAATTTAAACAATGGTCTCCGACACATTGGATCCCCGTCCCGGGGGAGGGATCTCTCTTTTGTGTGGATCCCCACAAAGTTTCTTATTTCTCCCCACTGATGGGTTTTTAGGGGTTTTCCTCACCGTGAAGAAGAGTCTCAGGACAGGAATGTGCTAAATTGCAAAATTACATACGTGTAACGTCCCAGATGACTTTCCATATGGCCACAGTGAAGCATGTCTCTTACGTGCTTCTTAACGTGGTTGAAAACCGTAAATCTGGGTTTGCAATATAGCACGCGAGATTTAACTTCTAGCACGTTACATTTGAAATTTAGCCCGCTTTACTACGTGTGTGTAGTTGCCCCAGTGGCTTTTCACACGTGCATTTCACTGATGCATTGTGGCCTCTCAGGAAGAAAGTCGAGGTTCGAGTCCCTGAGTGGGGCCAACCTTGAAACACCAGCCTTTTTGTGAGGACTTCGTAAGTACTCTGGTTTTCAAACAAAGACACTTCACATTACGTGAAATAAAAACAGTTTGTATAAACTGGAAATCTGATCATACAGCCCCTTCAAAAGTATTAAAACAGCAAGTCATGTTCCCATTTTTTTTTCTTGCTTACTGAAGACATTTGGGTTTAAAAAGATGAGTTTGAGACAAAAGTTCAGAATGAAAGTTTTCACTTCCTGGTATTTACATCTCTGTGGGTTAAACAACTTAGGATGCATCACCATTTGTTTTACACCATATAATAAACCTTTAAAGATTGCATATGTTGTTAAAGAGGATAAATCAACATGAAGACCAGAGAGCTTTCCATGTGAGACAAGCAAGCCATTTTGAGGCTAAGAAAATAATGAAAATCAATCAGTCATTGGACAAACACTAGGCACAACAATTTGGAATGTCTTGGAAAAGTACCACCTACTTGTGTACTAAGCAACAGACTTCGAACAGGTCAGCCAAGGAAAACAACAGTCGTTTATGACAGAAATATTAAAAATTTCATAACATGAGTAAGTTAAATCACCAACAATCTCCATTTTGCAGGGTGAAAGTCTCACAGTGTACTGAAGAGTCCGAGAGCAGAAATACAGAGGCCATACCACAAGATGCAAACCACCCATTGCAGTAAGAATCAGATGGCTAGATTGATTTTTGCAAAGAACTACAGAGATATGCTGCAAAAATTCCAGGGCACAATCTTGAGGACCGATGAAACAAAGAATAATGTCTACCAAAGTGATGGAAAGGCCAAAGTATTGTGAAAGAAAAGATCTGCCTATGATTCGAAGCATACAAGCTCTCTGTGAAACATGGTGGGGGTAAAGTCATGGTTTTGGGCGTGCATAGCCTCTTCTGGAACAGGATCATTAATATTTATTGATGATGTAACTGATGATGGCAGCAGAATAATAACTGAGGTGTACGGGAACATTTTGTCTGCCAAATGATTCCAAACTAATCAGGAGGAATTTTATCATGCAGCAGGACAATGACTCAAAACACGCTGCCAAGAAAACATAGGACTTCATGAGGGAAAAAAAGTGAAAGGTTCTAGACTGTGATGAGCACTTTATCACTCAGGTTCAGATCAGGGGGCTTTCCTCCCAATCACTCTCCTTCAGGTCTCCCTGTCATTGCCCATGTGAGCATTGAAGTCTTCCAAGAGAAAAATGGAGTCCCTGGCAAGCATCCTCTTCAGGACTTCCTCCCAAGACTCCAAAAAGGGTGGGTAGAGCACACTGCCGTTCAGTGTTTAGCAACATTCGACAGTGAAGACCCACCCCATACCCGAATGCGGAAGGAAGCAACCCTCTCGTTCATCGGGGAGAACTTCAACACACAGGAACCGAGCTCGGGGGCAATAAGTATGCCCACCCCAGCTCGGCGCCTTTCATTTGGGGTATTGGCAGAATAGAACAGGCTCCAGCCCATTTCAAGAGAACTGTTTCAAAGACCCAAGTTGTCCGTCGAAGTGTGTCCAACTATATCTAATCAGAACCGTTTAACCTCATACAAGATCTCAGGCTTCTTCCTAGCCAAAGAAGTGACGTTCTAAATCTCTAGTACCCATGTACTGATTTGTTCAGATATAAAGCTGTAGAGGAGAATAGGCTCAAATTTATTTAACAGTCTTAGACACATAGGCTGCCCATCCCAGGTGAGTGATGTCTCTTTTGTCTGGGTCCTCATGAAGTTTCTTCTTTTTTTGCCCCCATTGCTAGGTGTTTTTTGTCACGGTGAAGGAGTGTCTATAGAGAGGGATGTGCTCAAATTGTTTAGCTCGCTTTTGTTCATTTAGTAGTTAAATGTGACATTGTGTATCTACATTGCTTTTTGGGGGGGTTTTGCTCTTTGTTTTTGTACTTCTTTCAATTTACAATGTAAAAACCGCTGGAGACAATTGTTTTGTGATATTTAATTTTGTGATATTGTGATATTGTTTTGTGATATTTAATTTAAATTTATTTAAATTAAAAGTATTTAAAATAAATATATTTAAATTAAATATATTTGAATTTAAATTGAATTGTTTACCATTAAAGATGAAGAGGAGTTGTCATTAGGTTTTAGGACTTTGTTTGTGGTGGGAAACCAAATTTAATAATTAGGATTATCAATGTTGGAAAAATAGTTTGACCGGGCAAAATTGAGGACATTATTGTAGTGGTGAGTGGAAGTATTGTACCTTTGGAGAGGTACGGTGTGACTAGTTTTGCTAGGTCGTCTCACAAGCAATAATTTTTGAGGTGTCTAAGAGTGGAGTTCAAAGGTGTACGATGGTGCAGTGTGGGTGATGGAGACAGTTTTTGTTTTAGTGGGAAAATGCAAACTGGTCAATGCGGGAGAGTGTACTATTGTTTTAGTTCACATGTTACCTAGGTTTGTTAGAAGTACAACTCTTTCCTGAGAGTATTGAAGATCCAACACATGACTCTGTTGCCCTGGTCTACTTTTTTGTCACATTTCTGGACTTGCTCTGGCTGTTTTGTGGCTGTATAGTTACCTTTGTAATTGGGAGTTCTGACTCCTGGCACTGCCGATATCGTCCCTCCAGGGTTTGTAGCAAAGAGCTTGTTCTTTCTCTCTATTTCCAGGTTCTGTGTGACTGTTCCATTTCGTTGTCTTCCGCTTATCCGTGGCTGGGGTGCAGGGACAACAGCCTCAGACGGAAAACTTGGACCATCTAGGAGGATCTGAAGACGCCTTCAGATCCTCCTAGATGGTCCTAACCCTTCCCCAGCTAAGAGGCTGTCTAAGCAAATTAATTTTAACTTTATTTACAAGGTACTTTTTAAACAGACAATCTCAGTGTTTAACAAATCATTTAAAATGTCAAATATTCAGATCCAGATATTTAAACAATCTTCGACCATTGACGCAAAACCTAAATAGGATTTTTTTAAAATGAATGACAAGGGTTATACTTGGAGAAAACCAGATGCATTTAATCAGAAGGTCAATAAAATTCCTACAGTGAAGCCTGGTGGTGGCAGCATCATGATGTGTTTTTTCTTTTTTTTTTCGGCAGCAGGAACTAGTTGACTTTTCATGGTAGTGCGGGTTTTAGCACCCCAAGAGGTACAAAGAGACTAAATAGAGCACAAAAAAAAATCCTGATGTCCCAAATTTAAAATCCCTGATTAAACTTTATAACTAAGGCAAAACACGTTTTAAGTGTATTTTAGCTTTATTAATGACAAAAAAGTTTAGAAACAGATACAATTTTTTCGATTTAGCTGATGAAACACCACATGAATTTTTTTGTTGTACAACATTTAGTGTTTTATGATTCATTTTCAGTACTTCATCAACCTATTGTTTTTTTGTTTTGTTTTTGTTTGTTTTTTGTTTTGTTTTTTTGCAGTTATCTTCTTATCACGTATGAAACTATTAATTAGCTAACTGGAGTAAATAAACAACTTAGATCTTTTCATTTGAGTGAAGAATGTCAAAAACATTTTTCATAAGTGAACTTATAGTTGAATAATTGCTCGCTGTTTGTTAGCTTACCTGTTGTATTTGGAATTTTCTGCTTCCTCTGATGATGTAAAACCACAACAATCTCGTGTTTGCTGTGAAAAATGATAAAATTATGTAAAACGCACTGTTCTGTTGTTTTTATGGATGATATTTATCCAACTAGCACCATAAAAAAAAATTATCGCGTTTCCTCGCATTTAATTTTAAGTTGGTTGCTAGGCAACGTTTATGCATTAGCGTACAGCGTGAGTATGGAAAGCCATCTGGGCCACTATACGCACATAATCTAGTGCGCAAAATGTTCAAATTATAATAATAAACTCTCTGAATAATTGTACATGTAACATTTTTGATAAAATATAAATACATATACATACAGTATGTTTATTAGAAATATAAAAATTTTTGTCCTTTTTTAAACCTTTTT
Organism: Neostethus bicornis; assembly: GCA_902685375.1. NCBI lineage: Eukaryota > Metazoa > Chordata > Actinopteri > Atheriniformes > Phallostethidae > Neostethus > Neostethus bicornis. Next base: position 2,586,315 of record LR738555.1, on the reverse strand, counting down.
GAAAAAAATTTATTCTACAAACTTTTTGGATTTCTACATTCCTCTGTAGATGGTCTTCACCTTGTATCCTCAGCCTAATGTATGTGGAGTTTGCATTCCTCAGACCTGCATCAAACTTTACAACCGATTACCAAAAACCCAGACCTGTAAATACTCTTTGCACATAAAACCAATATTATTTTGAGTTTCATGTCTACAGGAAAAAAGACTTTACGAAGAATTATTGTCTAGTTTGACTAAAAAAAAATATTGGTACATCAATTGGACAAAAGGTTTTGAAAATGTATTTCTTTAAATACGAGAGATTTTCAAGATGAATATATTAATCTTTTCATTTCATATCTATCCACAAATTTTCAGTTTCATGACAAAAGACAATGTGCCTTCTCTCGCCATACTTTTTAACCTCTCGATGACGACATATTAATTATTTCACCTCGATAGTAAAAATATTAATCTGTTCACTACAGTTATTGGACACAAGGTGGCGCTCATTGTGGGTTTCAGACAATGAAATGACAATTGTTGAAAATGCTTCAATGTAAAAGGACTGATTAAATTGTTATTTTGTATTTTTAAGTCTTAAATCTGGGAGCATATTTAAATGTTGCTATTGTTGCAGCACATTGATGATTAAAAACTCCCAAATTGCAATTAAAATCTACACAAGAGTGGATCACGGATGGATTACTGCTGTCTGATGTGTTTTTCTGGAGATTGAACCAGACTATTTTACTTTGATTTGCTTTGCTAAAGAAAAGAGAGAGATATGCCTACAAGAAAGAGGATTGGCTTTACAAGAAAGAGGGACAGAATGTAATAGTGGCCGTCAGGACCACGACCGGCCCGGATGGCTTTCCATAATATTGGCTTTCCATATACAGCATGAATATGGAAATAACATGACGGGGGTCTTTTACACTCGCCTTTTGCTCGTCCAAGATGTGTGCAATGGAAAGCCATCTGAGCCACTACACGTACTTAATCTAGAGCAATAAATTTCAAATCTAGCACGTTAAAAGTCCGATCTAGCATGCTACCTGTTCGAATATCAAACGCTAGATTCTAAATCTAGCGCACTGGATTAGGTGCATGGAATTACTGTAGGTACATAAAAAGAGTGGAATGCCCCCTGCGGGCCAGGGACAGGTTCCTGCACCAAGTGGAGGAGTTTAAGTAATATCTCGGGGTCTTGTTCACGAGTGAGGGTAGGATGGAGCGAGATATCGACAAGCGGATCAGTGCAGCACCAGCAATAACCAGGACGCTGCATCGGTTCGATGTGGTAAAGAAAGAGCTGAGCCAAAAAGCAAAGTCCTCGATTTACAGGTCGATCTACGTTCCTACCCTCACCTATGGTCACCAGCTGTGGGTGGTGACCAAAAGAATGAGATCGCGGATACAAGCAGCCGAAATGAGCTTCCTCCGCAGGGTGGCTGGGCTCTCACTCAGAGATCGGGCGAGGAGCTCTGACATTCAGGAGGAGCTCTGTGTTGAGCCACTCCTCCTCCAGGTCGAGAGGAGCCAGATGGGGTGTTTCGGGTCAGGATTCCCCCTGAGTACCTCACTAGTGAGGTGTCTCAGACGCGTTCCACTGGGAGGAGATCAAGAGGCAGATCGAGACCAAATGGGGAGACTATATCGCACAGTTAGCTGGGAAACGACTCGGATCCTTCCGGGTGAGCTGGAGGATGCATCTGGGGTGAGAGAAGCCTGGGCTTCTCGTCTGAGGCTGTTGCCTCCATGACCCGGCCCCAGATAAGCGGAAGGCAACAGAACGGAACGAATGGAACATTCCAGACCACTTACCTATTTTCACAGTAATTAATATAAATAACTCTTGGAAAGAATTAAAGAATAATCAGGTGTATAAATGCTTGAATTTAGAAAGAGCAATTGCAGCATTTAAAAATGACTTGGCTATGCAAATTTGGGTGATGTATATTCAACGTACAACATTGATGTTGCTTATGACAGTTTTTTAAATAAATTTGTTGCTCTGTTTAACAAAAACTGCCCTTCAAAGCAGCTTCCATGGAACATCCATGGATAACTGAAGGAATACATAGAGTGTGTAAAAAAAATAATAATAAAAAACGAAAAAAATGAATTATATAAGACATTCCTAAAGATGAAAACAAAAAAAAGCAAAATATGAAACTTTTTACCGTTCCGTCGTCTTCCGCTTATTCGTGCCTAGGGATAGGTATCGATAAGGATTTATCGATACCAGTCCTCTTATCGATATTGCTTAATGAACCGAATCTTTAACGGATCTCTTATCGATACTTTTAGAAACAAATAAGTAAGTATTATGAACATAAAAACTTTAATTGGATAATGGTGGAACTACCTTACTTAAATAAAATAGGATACTTCGAAATAAATCTGAACTGGACTGTAATAAAAACAAAAGAGAAATGAATATTACCTTGGTTTAAGTTTAACAGCAGCAAATGTTGTTTGTTTGTTTTTTTGCCAACAATAAAAAATGTGCAATTTTTTTTCTAACAAATAAGTTAAAATATTAATTAAAGCAGCACTTTCATTTCACTTTTATTGTTTTTTTGTTGTTGTTGTTGTTGTTGTTTTTTTTTTTAATGATAAAACATGGAGCACATGCGTTTTCAAGCGTGCTTGTGCCGTAATTTATTAGCATGCCTGTTCCATCGGAGTTGGAGCTGCTTCACTTCAACACGCTCATCAAACACAGTGCATCTTTCAGTCTGAATGCCGTGGATTTTCGGCAATGTGTTTGGCAAATTGCATGTGTTTCTACTTTTACATGAAAATACTTTATTGGACTTTAGACAACGTGCATTTTCGGCATCGATTTTGGTAAAATAAAGCCAAACTCAAGATCGCTTTGCACATTCTGTCAGTACGCCTCACTCGGCTTGAAAATTTGCGTGTGTAGCAGCAGCACACGTGCGCATCGTTCTTTGCGAGTGAGGGGGCGGAACCGATAGCGGATCCGTTTGCACTACCGCTTATCGGTCCGGATAAAATGACGGCCGCGGAACCGGTTCTGAAAAAAAACGGTTCTGGGAACCCATCTCTATCAATGGCCAGTCGCGGGGCAACAGCCTCAGACGGAAAATCCAGGCTTCTCTCCAGCGGGTCCGGGGTCTGCCTGCTGGTCTCCTCTCAGTGGGAAGTGCCCCGAAACACCTCACCAGCGAGGTGCCCGAACAACCCCATCTGGCTTCTCTCGACCTGGAGGAGGAGTGGCTCTATTCCAAGCTCCTCCCAGATGGCAGAACTTTTCACCCGATCTCTGAGGGAGAGGCCGGCCACCCTGCAGAGGTAGCTCATTTCGACCGCTTGTATCCACGATTTCGTTCATCAACCACAGCTGGTGACCATAGGTGAGGGCAGGAACATAGAAATTGTAAATTAAGAGCATCGCTTTTTGCTCAGGTCTGTATTTACCACGACGAATTGATGCAAAGTCATAGTTATTGCTGACGCTGCATCGATCCTTCTGTTGATCTCCTGCTCCGTCCTTCCCCAACTTGTGAACAAGACCTCGAGATACTTAAACCTCTTCCATTGGGGAAGGACCCTGTCTTTGACCTGCAGGGGGCATTGCATCCTTTTCCGGGCGAGGACCATGATCTCGGATTTGGAGGCGCTGATTTCCATCATGGCCGCTTCACACTCAGCAGCAAATCGGTCCAGTCAGAGCTGAAGATCACGGTCCAATGAAGCCAACAGGACCACATCATCCGCAAAAAGCAAAAATCCGATCCTGAGGTCATCAAACCAGATCCCTCTAATGCCTCAGCTGTGCCTCAATAATCTGACCATAAAAGTAATGAACAAAATCGGTAACGAAGGGCAAGCTTGGCGGAGTCAAACTCTCACTGGAAATCGGATCGGATCCCCTGTATACCTCTCCTGGGCGTGGCCAGACCAAGGAGGCCCTCGCGCTTGATTGATCATCCCATTTCCATCAGGATTAGCCCATCTACTCATCTCCATCATGAGCGTTGCCAGGTTGACGAGGCCCCCGTGCTTGCTTATCCATCCCGTCTCCATCAGGATGAAGAACATCTACTGACTTCTTCAGACATCAAGCTGTAGCATAAAATAAGCTAAAATTTAAACAATAGTCTTAGACACAGTGGATGTTCGTCCTGGGGGAAGGATCTCTCTTTTGTGTGGATCCCCACAAAGTTTCCTATTTTTCCCCACTGATGGGTTATCAGGGGTTTTCCTCACCATGAAGAAGAGTCTAAGGACAGGAATGTGCTAAAATTGTTTAGCTAGCATTTGTCAGTTAGCTTTTAGCTGTGTATTTGTGTTTATACATTCTCCTTTTTTCTTGTTCTTGTTCTTTTTAAATCTGAAATGCGAAGCCCGTTGAGACAAAAAAATTTTGACTTTGAGCTATACAAACAAAATTGAATTTAATTGAATTAGGACCGCTAGATTCAATCATTTAGTACGCTAGATTTAACTTTTTGCGCGCTAGATTGAACATTTAGCGTGTGAGATTGATCATTTCGCGTACTAGATTTGAAATTGAGAGCGCGAAATTGCAAACGTGTAACGTCCCAGATGACTTTCCATGTGGTCTTAACAAAGCATGCCTTTTACGTGCTTCTTACGTGGTTAAAAACCGTAAATCTGGGTTTGCAATATTTAACTTAATTAATTTAACTAATTTAACTAACGCTATATTTAACTTCTAGCACGTAACATTTGAAATTTAGCCCGCTTTACTACGTGCGTGTAGTTGCCCCAGTGTCTTGAAATAAAACCTCGAAATACCGGCCTTTCTGTGAGGAGTTCGTAAGTACCCAGGTTTTAAAACAAAGACACTTCACATTACGTAAAATAAAAACAGTTTGTATAAACTGGAAATCTGATCATACAGCCCCTTCAAAAGTATTAAAACAGCAAGTAATGTTCCCTTTTTTTCTGGTTTACTGAAGACATTTGGGTTTAAAAAGATGAGTTTGAGACAAAAGTTCAGAATGAAAGTTTTCACTTCCTGGTATTTACATCTCTGTGGGTTAAACAACTTAGGATGCGTCACCATTTGTATTACACCATATAATAAACCTTTAAAGATTGCATATGTTGTTAAAGAGGATAAATCAACATGAAGACCAGAGAGCTTTCCACGGGAGACAAGCAAGCCATTTTGAGGCTGAGAAAAGAATGAAAATCAATCAGTCATTGGACAAACACTGGGCACAACAATTTGGAATGTCTTGGAAAAGTAAAACCTACTGGTGTACTAAGCTACAGACGTCATACAGGTCAGCCAAGGACAACAACAGTCGTTTATGACAGAAATATTAAGAGGGCTGAAAGAAAACACCATAACATGAGTAAGTTAAATCACCAACAATCTCCATAATGCAGGGTAAGGTATCACAGTGTACTGAACAGCCCGAGAGCAGAAATACAGAGGCCATACCACAAGATGCAAACCACTCATCAGCAGTAAGAATCAGATAGCTAGATTGATTTTTGCAAAGAACTACAGAGATATGCTGTAGATATGGAGCACAATCTTAAGGACCGATGAAACAAAGATTAATGTCTACCAAAGTCATGGAAAAACCAAAGTATTGTGAAAGAAAGGATCTGCCTATGATTCGAAGCATACGAGCTCTCTGTGAAACATGGTGGGGGTAATGTCATAGTTTGGGCATCCATGGCCCTTCTGGGACAGGCTCATTAATATTTATTGATGATGTAACTGATGACGGAAGCAGCAGAAGGAATTCTGAGGTGTACAGAAACAATTTCTCTGCCAATTTACAGAGAAATGATTCCAAACTAATCAGGAGGAATTTTATCATGCAGCAGGACAATAACTCAAAACACACTGGCAAGAAAACAAAGGTCTTCACTAGGGGAAAAAGTGGGAGGTCCTAGATTGTGATGAGCTCTTTATCATTCAGGCTTAGATCAGGGGGCGTTCATCCCAATCACTCTCCTACAGGTCTCCCTGTCATTGCCCATGTGAGCACTGAAGTCTCCCAAGAGAAAAATGGAGTCCCTGGCAAGCATACTCTTCAGGACTTCCTCCTAAGACTCCAAAAAGGGTGGGTAGAGCACACTGCCGTTCGGTGCATAGCAACATTCGACAGTGAAGACCCGTCCCCATACCCGAATGCAGAGGGAAGCAACCCTCCCGTTCATCGGGGAGAACTGCAACACACAGGAGCCGAGCGGGGGGCAATAAATATGCCCACCCCAGCTCGGCACCTTTCACTTGGGGTAGCCGCAGAATAGAACAGGTTCCGGCCCCTATCAAGAGGCCTGGTTCAAAGACCCAAGTTGTCTGTCGAAGTGTGTCCAACTATATCTAATCAGAACCACTCAACCTCGTACACCAGCTCGGGCTTCTTCGTAGCCAAAGAAGTGACGTTCCAAATCTCTAGTACCCATGTACTGATTCGTTCGGATATAAAGCTGTAAAGGAGAATAGGCTCAAATTTAATTAACAGTCTGGGATGGGCACATAGGCTGCCCATCCCCGGTGAGTGATCTCTCTTTTGTCTGGGTCCGCATGAGGTTTCTTCTTTTTTTTTCCCCCATTGCTGGGTGTTTTTCGTCACGGTGAAAGAGCGTCTATAGAGAGGGGTGTGCTCAAATTGTTTTGTGATATTGGACTGTACAAATATATTTGAATTTAAATAGAAATGTTTACCATTAAAGATGAAGAGGAGTTGTCATTAGGTTTTAGGATTTTCTTTGTGGTGGGAAACCAAATTTTATGATTAGGATTATCAATGTTGGAAAAATAGTTTGATCGGGCGATATCGAGGACATTGTTGTAGTGGTGAGTGAAATTAATATACCTTTGGAGAGGTATGGTTGGACTAGTTTTGCTAGGTTGTCTCTCAAGCTATCATTTTAGGGGTGTCTAAGAGTGGAGCTCAGGGGTGTACGATGGTGCAGTGTGGGTGACGGACACAGTTTTTGTTTTAGTGGGAAACATCTGGTCAATGCGGGAGAGTGTACATTGTTGTAGTTCACATGTTTCCTAGGTTTGCCAGAACTACAACTCTTTACTGAGAGGATTAAAGATTTAACACGACTCTGTTTCCCTGGTCTACTTTTTTGTCACATTTCTGGACTTGCTCTGGCTGTTTCTTGGCTGTAAAGTTACCTTTGTAACTGGAAGTTCTGACTCCTGGCACTGCCGACATCGTCCCTCCAGGGTTTGTAGCAAAGAGCTTGTTTTGTCTCTCCATTTCCCGGTCCTGTGTGACTGTTCCATTTCGTTGTCTTCCACTTATCCGTGGCTGGGGTGCAGGGACAACAGCCTCAGACGGAAAACCCAGGCCATCTAGGAGGATCTGAAGGTGTTCCTTCCCCAGCTAAGAGGCTGTCTAAGCAAATTAATTTTAACTTTATTTACAAGGTACTTTTCAAACAGACAATTTCAGTGTTTAACAAATAATTTAAAATGTCAAATATTCATATCCAGATATTTAAATAATCTTCAATAATTAAGCAAAACCAAAATTGGATTTTTTTTTTAAATGAATGACAGGGGTTAAACTTGGAGATAACCAGGTGCATTTATTCAGAAGGTCAATGAAATTCCCACAGTGAAGCCTAGTGGTGGCCGCATCATGTTATTCAGGGTTTTTTGGCAGCAGGAACTGGACGACTTTTCATGGTAGTGCGGGTTTCAGCACCCCAAGACGTACAAAGAGACTAAATAGAGCACACAAAAAAACCTGATGTCCCAAATTTAAAATCCCTAATAAAGCTTTATAACTAAGGCAAAACAAGTTTTAAGTGTATTTTAGCTTCATTAATGACAAAAAAGTTTAGAAACAGATACAATTTATTCGATTTAGTTGATGAAACACCACATGATTTTTTTTTTGTTGTACAACATTTAGTGTTTTATGATTCATTTTCAGTACTTCATCAACCTATTGTTTTGTTTTTGTTTGTTTATTTGTTTTGCACTTATGAAACTATAAATTAGCTAACTGGAATGAATAAATAACATAGAGCTCTTCATTTCAGTGAAGACTGTCAAATACATTTTTAATAAGTGAACTTAAGGTTTAATAATTGCTCGCTGCTTGTTAGCTTACCTGTCGTATTTGGAATTTTCAGCTTCTTCTGATGATGTAAAACCACAACGATCTCGTGTTTGCCGTGAAAAATTATAAAATTATGTAAAACTCACTGTTTTGTTGTTTTTATGGACGATATTTATCCAACTAGCACCATAAAAAGAAATAATCGCGTTTCCTCGCATTTGATTTTAAGTTCGTTGCTAGGCAACGTTGATGCGTTAGCGTACAGCGTGAGTATGGAAAGCCATCTGGGCCACAATACGCACGTAATCTAGCGCGCTAAATGTTCAAATTATAATAATAAACTCTCTGAACAATTGTACATGTAACATTTTTGATGAAATGCTCGCCCGCACTCTGGTTGCCATGATAACGGTAAACTTACCTCCAAAATAAAAGACATCACAAAAACAAACCAAATAAAAATACTAGTTAGGCCCCTCACACCAGGGGTAGTACACCTGGTGGTTGGAGACCACTGCTTAAAACAATTTCATAGACAAATGATACTAATTATGGTCATGGCGGAGAGGGGGCGGCGCGAAATATTTTCTTCTTTCTAGGGGGGGCGCAACAGGAAATAAGTGAGAAGCACTGCGTTAGTCCAAGCATCTACAATCCATTGACACGTTAATGCTGAAATTTCTCGCGGTGGCTCGATTCCCATGTTCCTCCGCGTAGCTGATTGCCTTCAGCTTAAACTGAGCGTCATAAGCGTGTCTCTTTGCCATTTTCAGCGTTAAAACAGCAATGTAGCGCATACAGCACATACCTTTTTTATACACAATCCACGCCCACACTTCACTCTTTAACGTTCTCATGCCTTTTCTTTCAGGTCCGCCTCGCCTCAAGGGCACCGCTTTTTCTTTTTGGTCCGCCTTTTCTCACACACAAGGCGCACCGCATGAAAGGGCGCACCGCTCATTTTGAAGAAAATCTAAGACGTTCATATGCGCCTTATAGTCATGAAATTACGGTAAATATCTGCCACATGAAAAAACAAACATTTCCAATTCAAATTTGATTTTTTTTTTTTAACACAGCAATTGTGAAGAAGAGGAAATAAAGAACATACCAGTTTTATTCAAAGCAGCCAATTGGAATGGGGAAAATTTGTGCGAACACCATTCTGATCACCCAAACACGGAGTCAAAAGACACAGTAACACTTTAGCACAAGAGTGTAATTAAATTTCTTGGAATCATCATACAAAAAAACTTGAGTTGGAAAAGTCATATAAATTTTATAAAAACTAAACTATGCAAGATATTAGCAATCATTAACAAAGCTAAAGATTTCCTAAACGAACAAACACTTTATATTCTGTACAGCTCCCTGTTTCTTCCTTACATTACGTACAGCTCCGAGGTGAGGGGCAACACATATCAAACAAATACCACTTCAATTACCATCATTCAAAAAAGAGCAATCTTCTTCTTCTTTCAGCTTTTCCCTTTAGGGGTCGCCACAGCAAGTCAGTTTCTTCCATCTAATCCCATCTGCTGTATCCTCTTTGGTCACACCAACTATCTTCATGTCTTCCTTCACTGCATCCATGAACCTCCTCTTTGGTCTTCCTCTTGTCCTCTTTCCTGGTGGTTCCAAATCCAGCATCCTTCTTCCTATGTACTCTCTCTCTCTCCTCTGTACATGCCCAAACCATCTCAGTCTTGCCTCTCTAACTTTATCCCCAAAACCTCTAACACGTGCTGTTCCCCTGATGTACCCATTTCTAATCCTGTCCATCCTGGTCACTCCCAAAGAGATCCTCAGCACCTTCATCTCTGCTACCTCCATCTCTGCTTCCTGTCTTTTCTTCAGTGCTACTGTTTCTAGACCAAACAGCATGGCCGGTCTCACCACGGTTTTGTTCACTTTCCCTTTCATTCTAGCTGAAACTCTTCTGTCGCACATCACACCTGATACTTCCTCCACCCGTTCCAGCCTGCCTGAAACCGCTTCTTCACCTCTTTTCCACACTCTCCATTGCTCTGGACTGTTGATCCTAGATACTTAAAATCTTCCACCTACTTTATCTCTTCTCCCTGTAACCTCACTTTTCCGTTTGGATCCCTTTCATTCACACACATGTACTCTGTTTTACTCTGACTAATCTTCATTCCTCTTCTTTCTAGTGCAAACCTCCACCTCTCCAGCTTTTTCTCCACCTCTTCCCTCCTCTCACTACAGATCACAATGTCATATGCAAACATCATTGTCCTTGGGGATTCCTGTCTGACCTCGTCTGTCAGCCTGTCCATCACCACAGCAAACAGCAAAGGGCTCAGAGCAGATCCTTGGTGCAGTCCCACCCCCACACTGAACTCCTCTGTCTCACCTACAGCACACCTCACCACTGTCGTACAGCCCTCATACATGTCCTGGACCACTCTAACATACTTCTCTGTCACACCAGACTTCCTCATACAATACCATAGTTCTTCTCTAGGTACCCTGTCATATACTTTCTCTAGATCTACGAAGACACAGTGCAGCTCCCTCTGGCCTTCTCTGTACTTCTCTATCAGCATCCTCAAGGCAAAAACTGCATCTGTAGTGCTCTTTTTAGGCATAAAACCATACTGCTGCTGACAAATTTGTACATCAGACCTCAGCCTACCTTCGACAACTTTTTCCCATAATTTCATTTATGATTCAATCAATTCAAATCAATATCAATTAAAAAAAGAGCAATAAGAACTGTAAATAAAGCCAATTACAGGGCACATACAAATCAACTGTTTATTAACAAAAAAGCATTAAAATTTAAGGATTTGGTTCAATTAAAAACTGCACAAATTATGTTCAAAATAAACAATAATCATCTACACAATCCTATTTAAAACTTTTTTCACAAGCGGGATACTGTGTATAATTTCTGAGGATGTAATGTGTTTTATTGTTGAAGAGTCAGCAGCTATATTACATATAGTTTAAATGAGTTAGGGGCAGGCATCATGAGCTTCGGCTTCAGACTGCTCCTTTTCAGATCTTATACATATTGTTTTCTTTTCTTTTGTACTGCAAGAAAATGTTTAAATGTCTGGAAATAAACTACTACTACTACTACAAAAAAAGAAGAATAGAAATTTTATCTACAGTATATCCATCCTTGACTAAACTTACGTTTTTAATTGCTCAAAAATATCTGGAGTAATTTAATGTTGTTGATGACTGGCAGTGGACTCAATTTATTTAAGATTGAAGGAAGTTGCTTTCAACTTCCTGCTTTTTTAGATTTACAGCTGGCACACAGAAGTCAGGTTAGTATCTGCTGTGACGTATATTTTTATCGAGAAATGTACCTTTTTTGCATAATCGGAAAAACATAATGTGAATAAAGAGACATATTGAGCATATCAAGGTTTTATTCAAATCAGCTGGCTGGATTTGGAGGAAATTAACACATTCTACGTTTCTGCAAACACTACTGTGATCCCATCCTGAAGGGAATGAATGTTCATATTTTTATTGTACTCTGAAGAATGAGAATTTTTTTAGCCATTTTCATCCCTAATCATAATTGATTTAAAGTTTTTATTATTCCAGAAAAGCTGGAATATATTTCATAATATCAACAGTGGACTGGACTTTTTTAAGGTAAGAGTAAGAAGGCAAGAAACGTTTTTTTTCAGATAAGGTGATAGTAGTTACTTTGTAATTAAAGATACCCCTGCTTATCCCAGCAGGGGCCATGAGGGTGCAAGAGCCTATTTTGACTGGTTACATGCATAAGACGGGGTACAACCCAAACAGGTCACCAGTCTGTCATTCTGGTTTAACATAGTACTTTTTCCTCAGTTAAAGGTGTGGGCCATATAGGTTTTTAAAAGGCCCATCTTATTCAAAATTGTCTTTTCACTTCTTTCTAACTTTTACTCTTGGGGTGTGGGCTTTGTATTTGTCACCAATGATGTTTTTAAAGAAAGATTCAGCAATTTTTGTATAAAATTGCTCAATTTTATACAAAATTGCCAAATTTTCTACAAAAATTTTATACAAAAATGTTGTATAAAATGTTTGTTTAAAATTTTTGTATAAAATTTAACATAATTTAACATAATTTCTTCATTCTCCCACTTGACAACAAACGAGCGGTTGCTACATTGATGCCTGGAGAATTTACAATGATGTATTATGTTTTACATTGTGCACATAATACACAACAAAGAAAAAAGCAATAGCATGAGCAGTTCCAGCCATACCCAATAAAAACGATCATCAATAATGACAATAAGCAAAATGAGACGTTTACACTTCCTGGTTGATGATAAAGCGTAAGGAATGAAAATAATTTAGTAAGTATCGTTATTGTGGTTGTTTATGTGCATGTAAAATTTAATGAGAAAATGGATATTTGCACGACATCAAACCTTTAAAAGAATTCATTTAGCTGCCACTTGATGCAAAACAAGAATTCGGCAGGTTGGAGTATCCATCATTCAGGCTACTTTCCAAGTTGGATGTTCAATCCTTCATTTTTTCCTTTTTAGAAATCATAGCTTTTTTCATGAAAACAATCTTACTAGTAAACATGATCTTGTGGCTTAAAGATATAATTATGTTTCAACTGTTTTCAGGATGGGGTATTTTGAGGAACACGGCTGTTTTGAATTCACTTACACTCTGGTGACACTAAGCATCGGATGTATCGGCCTTCCCTTGACCATCATGGCCATGATTGGTCTTTACCGATTGGTTTGTTGTTACTGAGAGTTATTGATTGTACATTTTCGCCTGTTGTTTACAGACCTGTGAAGAAATTGGAAGTTAGTAACATGTTAATAGTGAGTTTTTAAGAGTTTGAAATTCATTGGATTTCTTACTGTGCTCCTGCAGGTTAGAAATGATCACGTTGTTCCAATTTATGTCTTCAACCTTCTGGCCACTGACGTTATCCAGCTCTGCATTTCTATTGCCATGGCATTGGTAGTCAATGACTGGAAAATTTGCCTACCACTTCTTTTTTTAAATCACACCAGTACATCACTAAGCATTTTCTTCATGCTCGTAATCGCCTTAGAAAGGTAAAACTCATTGCTATGGTGAAATGACTCTCCATTTGCTTCTCACTGACATATCTTCTTTACCAGGTATCTGATTGTGGCCTGGCCGCTGTGGTATAGATTCAGACGAAACATCAAGACTTCAGTGATTATCAGTGTTTTAGTCTGGTTAACTCCAATTATCTACGTTCCCATCTTTTTCTTTTATCCTGGTTCTACTGAAACTGCTGTGGGCATCTTCCTGATCCTTCCATCCCCAGTACTTGTTTTCTTCCTGGCTGGGACTCTGAAAGCCCTGTCTGCTGCTATCGGTGTCCCAGCAGATGAAAAACGCAGAATTGTGGCAACTTTGGTCCTGGTGCTGTTGATTTACACATCACTGTTCGTGCCACGGATCTTTTTTTCTTTTGACTATAAACCTGGCCAAGCTTTTTACCTGGGAACAATACTTCCTCTTTACTTCAATCCTTTGGCTGATTTGTTTCTGTATGTTTTTATGAAGAAAAGTGTCTTTGATCGTTTTTTGATGGCTCTGTGTTGCAAAGTCGGTCAAAATGATGTGATCATACCAAATGAGAATGTGGACGCTATGGGAATAGACAACCATGCATATGTGGAAGAGGAAGAGGTAGCAGAGAAAAAAACTGAAGTGTAGACATGTAAGTTGGTGTTAGGCACTGTTGTGCTTTTTTTTTAAGCTTACTACATATTTTTGCTTATTATTGCACCACTGTGGCAAGCGTGCTAAATTAGCAGCAGAAGTTGAGAACACTGTTGGAAGGCGGTTCAAGTAACAAGAAGTAAAAAACAAACAAACAAAAAACACAATAGACAAAGTTAAATGACATAATACTGTATGTCAAAAGTATGGGACCATATTTTTAATCAGGAAAAAGGCAAACTATGCGGTTCAATATGGAAATGTTTTACATGCAAAACTAACAGAACCGAACAGAAACCTGCAGGTTAAATTAACTTTTGTACATATTAACATCTTGCCACATAGGAAGGAGCTACAGAAGAGGAGTGGTAACCTGAGTGTCAGATGGGTCACAAGCGGCTCAAGTATTTGAAATATTTCTGTTGGAAGAGCATAATGAAGTTTTTATTACACTCGCCTGAAAAAAAAATATCATGTAACAAATACTATGTGGGGTAGGTGTTCCAATTATGGAGCCAATTGCTTGGTCTAAATGCATTGAAAGCCCATTAGATCAGCTTTCATGTGCAGTATCAGTGAAATTGTGTCATTTTAGTCATGTTTGAAATGCTCTCTCACATGTTCGCTATTTTGTTCTATTTTCATTTGAAATGAGAATGAAAATACACTGCAGTCTATCTGTGTAATGCACAATTTATCACATACTTTTTCAATAAAAAATAAGTTTAACAAAAATTCTATGAAGAACGAGTGTTGCCTTTTCCTCCAAACACAATTTTAAATGCATTTTAAAAAAATGTTCTTTTCCACTTGTCGTCGGTTGGATTCCAGAGCTCAATGAACATCAAATTTTGGCTTAAATAAGTCTTGAAGTGCACCAAGTTTTGTTAAAGAAAAACGAGTAGAGAGAGATAAAACTTCAGACACTGGCAATGTTCTTAAGGTGGTAAAAACCTATCCTTGTGATATTCTTAATGTGTCGAGTAAAAGTCAGCTCAGAGAAAAAAATAACACCCAGATTTTTTGCTTGTGATGATGGATAAAAAGACTGGGCTTGTAATTTTGGTAAAAGTTTCTCTCTCAGGGATTCAGGACTAATAAGTAAAACCTCAGTTTTATCCTGGTTAAGCTGGAGAAAGTTCTCTGACATCCAAGACTTGATGTCTAAAATACAGTTAAAAAGAGCATCCATGGGTCGGATGTCCTCAGGAGACATGGAAATGTAAAGCTGTGTGTCATCAGCGTAACTGTAAAAAGTGATTCCATGTCTCCTGATGACACCACCAAGAGGAAGCATGTACAGGTTAAAAAGTACTGGACCTAAAATAGAACCCTGAGGCACACCACATGTAATTCTCTGGGGTTTTGAAGAGTAGTAATCTAAACTTACCATAAATCTTCTGTCTTGTAGATAGGAGGTAAAACATTTGTAAACAGTACCAGAGAGGCCGACAAGGTGCTTTAATCTGTTTAAAAGAATGGTGTGGTCTACTGTATCAAAGACAACACTTAGATCCAGTAGAACCAACACTGTCACCTGTTTAGAATCATAATTTAATCTAAAATCATTTAAAAAAAAATTTAAAGCTGTCTCAGTGTGTTTAAAAAACAATTAAGCTGGGTAAAAACAAGTTTTTCTAAAATTTTGCTTAAAAAAGGTAAATTAGGTATTGGTCTGTAATTATTAAAATCATTAAAATCTAAATTGTTCTTCCTCAGCAGGGGCCTCATCACAGCAGCTTTTAAAGCACTAGGAAAGACTCTTGTCTGTAGAGAGAAGTTCATCATATTTAAAAGTTCATTGTTTAAAAAATCATAAAATGATTTAAAAAAATTTGTGGGGATTGGGTCTAAAAGACATGTGGTGGGCCTCATGGAGTGGAATACTTTATCAAGACTCTCAGTATCAACCAGGATAAAACTGTCCAGTGTTTCCTCTGGTAGACAATCAGACGTGGTTAAAACAGTTGTTTAATTCAGTACAATTTCACTTCTGATTTTGTCTATTTTTCCCCTGAAGTGGTTTGAAAACTTCTCACACAGAGAGACGGAAGGAGGAAGTTTAAAATGATTAACATCCAGATTAATGAGGTGGTCAATGGTTGAGAAAAGAATCTTAATGTTATTTTTGTTGTTATGATCTTTGAAAAGTGTGAATTTCTTTTATTTCTGTTTTATTGTATGCTATAAGTCTATTTTTGTAAATTTGGAAGTTTATTGTTTTTTTCTTTTCTCCATTTTCTTTCCGCCACTCTGCAATTTCTTTGAATCTTTTTTAATTCTTGGTCTCTCCAAGGAGCAGTGGGTTTAGAAGGAAGTTACTTTAGTTTTATCGTTGCCACGCTGTCTATTACAGTTTGTAGTTTACTGTTAAACTCATTGACAATAAAATCACATGGAGCAGGTAAAACAATTGGAAGTAGTTGTTGTAAAATGTTTAAAAAATTTGCAGACACTTGAGGGGTCAGACGTTTTCTCACAGTTCTCACACAGGACTCCCGCTGAATAAAACTATTAATACAAAAAAAAAAAGAAAAAAAACACACAGGTGTGATCACTAAAAGGCTGTTCCACAATAGAGGATACAATCATGGAGAGGCCATGTGTCATGACCAAGTCCAGAGTGTGTCCTCCATTCAGTGGTGGAATGTAACAAAGTAAAAGTACTTTGTTACTGTACTTAAGTAAAAAAATTGTGTATCTGCACTTTACTTAAGTAAAATTTAAGACCGGTACTTTTACTTTTACTTCACTACATTTTTAGAGCAAATATCTGTACTTTTACTTCGCTGCTTTTTAAAAGTGTGTTTTACATTTTTTGTTACATTTTCGTTCAGGAATTTGAAAAATACACAGGTTTTTAGCGCATCTTGAAGCCGCATCGCCAAAATCAAAGGGGGCAGTTGATCGGGAGAAGAAGTAATGAATCAAGAAACATTTTCCGCATTCATTCAGCGCCAAAAATCTAACATCAAAAATAGTACAAGTTAAAGAGTCAGAAGATCGTTGTTCGTTGTGTTTACTTCTAAATAAAAAGTTGAGCCATCATTACACAGAGCAGGGGCGGATCTAGAATTTTCCAAAGGGGGTGGGGCTTTGACAAAGCCAATATATAGTGACTGGGGGCCTCCCCCCCAAAACATTTAAAAAATGTCATTTTCCTACATTTTGGCGGCCCATTCACTGGCCCTTCTAGGGGATAGCTTGACTTGTCCCCTTTCCTTTTAATTTAAGTATTTATTTTTTTTGTGGACCAAAAGAGGCGGGAGAGGGGGTCACACCCCTGCAGAGTATTTATCCTGGTTACCATGGTGACACCCTATAGCACAACAAATAACATTTGAATTATGGTTGAATACTTTTACTTTTTACTTAAAAAGTACAATTTACACCAACTACTTTTGTACTTTTACTTAAGTAGATTTTTTTTTTTATTGGTACTTTTACTTTTACTTAAGTAAATTTTTCGCCTAATTATTTGTACTTTTACTTAAGTACAAAAAGTGAGTACTTCATCCACCACTGCCTCCATTGTTGGTTGGCTCTGTAACGTGTTGGGTAAAATCCATATAATTAAGAATATTTAAAAATTCAATAAAAACTCGGTCTAAAACATTATCTAAGTGTAAATTAAAATCACCTGTTAAAGTAATCAAACTATAAGACAGAAAGAAGAACGAAATTGATTGAAGAAGTCCAACATTTAACCTAGTTTGAAATCCAGAACACATTCAGGCTAAAGGAGATCAGATTTGCTTCATTTAGAAGACTGATGACACTTCTTCAAGTAAAAAGTGTAAAAGATGTGAAAAAAATCATGAGGAAAAAAGTTTAGATCTTGTAAGATTGATGACAAAAAAAAGCCACCATCCGACCACTTTGATACTTTACCAGTAGAGGGCAGCATCCAGAAATAAAAGGTTGATCATCTTTGAGAAACTGAGGAATAGATTTGATCCGATGCATCTATTCCTTCATCTTCTCAACTGCTTGTCCAACTCTGAATGATAAGAATGTGTAACTTTACGTTTACATATCCTGACGTGTATAATTGGACAAGCAGGAACAGCACGCACACGTCACCAGTCTGCAGTGGTGGAACGTAACGAAGTAAATGTACTTCGTTACTGTACTTAAGTAAAAAAATTGTGTATCTGTACTTTACTAAAGTAAAATTTGAGACCGGTACTTTTACTTTTACTTCACTACATTTTTAGAGCAAATATCTGTACTTTTACTTCACTACTTTTTAAAATTGTGTTTTACATTTTTTGTTACATTTTCATTCAGGAATTTGAAAAATACACAGTTTTTTTAGCGCATCTTGAAGCCGTATCGCCAAAATCAAAAGAAGCAGTTGATCGAGAGAAGAAGTCATGAATCGAGAAACATTTTCCGCATTCATTCAGCGCCAAAAACCTAACATCAAATATAGTACAAATTAAAAAGAGTCTGAAGATCGTTGTTCGTTGTGTTTACTTCTAAATAAAAAGTTGAGCCATCATTAAACAGAGCAGGGGCGGATCTAGAATTTTCCTAAGGGGGGTGGGGCTTTTACAAAGCCAATATATAGTGACTGGGGGCCTCCCCCCCAAAACATATTTTAAAATAAGTGTCATTTTCCTGCATGTTTGACGCCCACTCACTGGCCCTTCTAGGGGATAGCTTGACTTTTATTTTATTTATTTATGTTTTTTTGTGGACCAAAAGAGGCGGGAGAGGGGGGTCACACCCCTGCAGAGTATTTATCCTGGTTACCATGGCGACACCCCATAGCACAAAAAAATAACATTTGAATCGTGATCGAATACTTTTACTTTTTACTTAAAAAGTACAATTTACACCAACTACTTTTGTACTTTTACTTTAGTAGATTTTTTTATTGGTACTTTTACTTTTACTTAAGTAAATTTTTTGCCTAATTATCTGTACTTTTACTTAAGTACAAAAAGTGAGTACTTCATCCACCACTGCCAGTCTGTCATAGTTTTGTCCAAATCTGAAGATTCAACAACCTTTTATTCCTACAAAACAATTTTACAGGAAACTCAGAGACCAGACGTGAAAGATAACAGAAATTAGTTTCATAAAAACACAAATAGGACTTTACTCTTTGAAGAAAATGATAGTATCCATGTCTGGTTGTTGTTACTGTATTGTGGATGTGGGATGGAGAGATGGGAGGGATGAAAACAGGGAGGAGGAAAGAGAAAACACAAGACTTCAGTGAGAGGAACACAAGTACACTCATCAGGAGCAAAGCAAGCTTTTCAATGTGCCACCGTGTCCCATACTCTTTTTATAGATCACAAACTTAGTGATTCTTCTTATCCGTCTATCTGCGGGAGCCCATCCCGGCAAATTTAAGGCAAAGGGCAGAGTACACCCCGAACAGGTCGCCAGTCTGTCGCGGGGCCACACACATACACACTCATTCCTAGGGGCAATTTGGCACCGGCCAATCAACCTAGCATGCATGTCTTTAGAGGGTGGGAGGAAACCAGAGTACCCGGAGAAAACCCACGCAAACACGGGAGAACATGCAAACTCCACACAGAAAGGACAGTGTTCCAAGCCTCGTCCCCATCCGGGACTCGAACCCACGACCTTCTTGCTGTGAGGCCACTATGCTACCCACTGCGCCACCGTGCTGCCCTCACAAACTTATCAGAAACGTATAGAATTGTAAATTTGTTTGCAGAGTGTGTCATTAAACTTGTTCAGACATGAAAGTCGTCTGAGAGGACGGTTCTACACACACACTGCTCGTCCAGCTGTACTTTGGCCCACTCAGCACTGAACAAACTGGACAAATGACTGAACACCATCGCATGTTTGCCAGGAAAATAAAATGATGCAATTTCAGTTTCATGTATGACTCAATTCATTTCAAAGGTTGAAAGGGTAGAATACTTTTTTTCTATTATTGTTTTCTAACGTTCCCAATAAGATCATCATTTTATGTTTTGTGATTTTCCATTAAAACTGAAAAAAAAAACAGTGATAGTAAAAAAATTACATTTCATCTTCGTGAACCACTTATTTCCTGACGGGGCTCTGGGCGGTGCTGGGGCAAATCCTGGCTAATTCAAGGTGAGAGGCGGGGTACACCCCAAACAGGTCCCCAGTCTGTCGGAGGGCCACACACATTCATCCCTTGGGGCAACTTTGTAGCAGCCAATCAACCCAACTTCCTCCGCAGGGTGGCTGGGCTCTCACTCAGAGATCAGGTGAGGAGCTCAGTGTCAAGCCGTTCCTCTTCCAAGTCGAGAGAAGCCAGATGGGGTGGTTCGGGCATTTGGTCA
This sequence comes from Neostethus bicornis, assembly GCA_902685375.1. Lineage (NCBI taxonomy): Eukaryota > Metazoa > Chordata > Actinopteri > Atheriniformes > Phallostethidae > Neostethus > Neostethus bicornis. The sequence continues at coordinate 2,566,277 of LR738555.1, read as the reverse complement.
GGATGCCATCCGAGCACCTCGCTGGTGAGGTGTTCGGGCACGTTCCACCAGGAGGAGACCAAGAGGCAGACTCGGGATTCTTTTGGGTGAGCTGAAGGATGCAGCCAGGATGAGAAAGGCCTGGGCTTCCCGTCTGAGGCTGTTGCCCCTGCGACCCGACCCTAGATGACTGGAAGACGACAAAACGGAACGGAACAATCAACCTAACATGCATGTTTTTGGAGGGTGGGAGGAAACCGGAGTACCCAGAGAAAACCCACGCATACACAGGGAGAACATGCAAACTCCACACAGAAAGACCAGTGTTTCAAGCCTCGTCCTCACCCGGGGTTCGAACCCTGACCTTCTTGCTGTGAGGCCACCATGCTACCCCCTGGACCACCATGCAGCCACAATCTTATTTAAATTAAGTCATTCAGTCAATCATCTTCTTAACCGTCTATCCCTTACAGAGTTGCAGGTGGTGCCAGTGCCCATCCCGGCTAATTCGAGGCAAAGGGCAGGGTACACCCCGAACAGGTCGCCAGTCTGTTGCGGGGCCACACACTCAGTCAGTCCTAGGGGCAATTTGGAAACAGCCAATCAACCTGATATGCATGTTTTTTGAGGGTGGGAGGAAACCGGAGTACCGATCGAAAACCCACGCAGACACGCGGAGAACATGCAAACTCCACACAGAAAAGCCAGTGTTCTAAGCCTCGTTCCCACCCAGGACTTGAACCCCAACCTTTTTGCTGTGAGGCCACTGTGCTAACCACTGCACCACCGTGCAGCCCCTTTAAATGAAGTACTGTATGTTCTTTTAATAAATAACAAGATAATCTTTTTTTAGCAAGTAAAATTTACTCTTTGACCATTTCATTTCTCTTAAATTGTCTTTCTCCCTTTAGATTTTTTTTGAGCTGAGAGAAAATAATGAGAAATTCCAGCAATCCACCTTTGGAATTTGATGGATTGTGGCGTACAAAAGGAAAGCAAAAAAAAAAACAGAGCAATAATCTTACCAATCTGTCTGGATCACAGGCGTATGAACTTTGAATTGTTACAACAGTTTGGTTGTTTATTGATCTTTTCCACCTTGTCTGTATTTCCCACCGTGCTTTCGTTCATTCACCTGCTCTTTGACACAGATTTCAATCAAACATCTGGGTGTTTAGTTCACTGAGTTTGAAATCACATCGATCTCATGATGCATGACCTTTAACATTAATACAGTAGCAAAAGTTTTTTTATGTCACTAACAGACAAAATTCCCAAGGGTCAGAATCAATGTTCCCTCTAATTTTTTTATGTGTCTGAGCAAACACACAAGCTTCCTGAGCAGAAGGGGGCGGAGCAAAAATTTCTACTCTTTTGTGACGTCAGCGGCAGTGACGCGCCAAAATGCGAAGCAGCGCTTTGAAGCAATTTGTTTCAGAAAGAAAGAAGAAAGAGATGTGCTTCGGAGTTCTGTCTCATTTTTTCATATTTTCTTTCTTCTTTTTTTTTTTGCGGACCAAAAGAGGCAGAGGAGGGGTCACGCCCCTGCAGAGTATTTATTTGTGACCCTACAGCACAAAAAATAACATTTGAATTATGGTTGAATACTTTTACTTTTTACTTAAAAAGTACAATTTACACCAATTACTTTTTTACTTAAGTAGATTTTTTTATTGGTACTTTTACTTTTACTTAAGTATTTTTTTTGCCTAATTATCTGTACTTTTACTTAAGTACAAAAAGTGAGCACTTCATCCACCACTGCTCCAGACCAAACAGCATGGCGGGTCTCATCACGGTTTTGTACACTTTTCCTTTCATTTAAACTGAAACTCTTCAATCACACATCACACCTGATACTTTCCTCCACCCGTTCCAGCCTGCCTGTACACGCTTCTTCACCTCTTTTCCACACTCTCCATTGCTCTGGACTGTTGATCCTAAGTACTTCAAATCTTCCACCTTCTTTATCTCTTCTCCCTGTAACCTCACGTTTCCATTTGGATCTCTCTCATTCACACACATGTACTCTGTCTTACTCTGACTAATCTTCATTCCTCTTCTTTCTAGTGCAAACCTCCACCTCTCCAGCTTTTCCTCCACCTCTTCCCTCCTCTCACTACAGATCACAATGTCATCTGCAAACATCATTGTCCATGGGGATTCCTGTCTGACCTCGTCTGTCAGCCTGTCCATAACCATAGCAAACAGCAAAGGACTCAGATCAGAAGATTCAGGATTCAGAAGATGAATGAATTAGTTTATTGCACGTGTGTGATGGCTTTAATTCATAAAACCCAAAATGTGACCATTTTAAACAACATTTAATAACAAAAAATCCCAAAAATCAGATGAGATTCTCATTTAAATCAGCTTCAGACACAAACTAAACCATCTCAATTGGCATTCTGCTGAGATTCTTGTAAATTACCCAGTGGCGACATTCTTAAAATTTTCGTGCAATGAGTCGTGACAGAAGCAAGTGCACTTCAATAACCTTTTTATTTAGTTTACAGCTGTATTCCATTTTGGAGACCAAAGGCAGGAGAGGGAGCGTTAGTGCTATATACAATCGCTTTGAAAATGTTTATCTCTGTACAGATTTGAACCCTGATCAATATAAACAATATCTTTTTTTAAGACCTAGAGCTGTTAAAAAGCAATTCTTTAAAGCAAAAAAAAAAAAAAAACCACAAAGGATTACATTAAATTATAAACAAATGGAAAAATGAAATAATAAAAAGAGCAGAGAGTAGAATCCATCGGTCCGTCAGTGAGGATTTGCAGTTGTTAAGCACAAGACATTGTCAGCGAGTGACTGTGAACTGGCTAGAAACTAACCGTACACACAATCATAGACTAAACACCGATAGAATGTATATCACCAATATCTAAAGTTCATCATGATCTATATAAAATTCATATTAAATAGTTTCTACACGTTTACCCAAGTTTCGGAGCATAACTTCCATTACAAACATAAAATAAAACAATCAAACCATTTGTAATTTTTTTGTACATTTCTATTAATCCGATGAAGAGAGCACATGCTTCAGTTGTGCAAAATTGATTTTTTTTTTTTAATGCAGAAATAAATTAAGGAGAGATTGAAAGAAGTAAATTAAGACAAAACAAAAAAAGGAGCATTTTCTTTTTTTCATTTGATATTTGATTTTTTTTTTTCCCTGTTTGTGAAACAACTGAAAAAAATGCTTTACAACGTGGTACGAAGAAAAAAAAAAGAAGAAAGAGGAAGGATTAGGGAGGAAGAGGGCGGGGCAGGTGGGCGGGGCAGGTGGGCGGGGCAGGTGGGCGGGGCAGAGGAGGGCTAAAATGCGCTGACTGTCAAAATACAGTCGCGTAATTCACGGACAAACAAATTTGGTGATTTGTTTGCCAGCTCCGTTTGGCCGTTGAGGTGAAGATGCAGACTGTACAGATCTACAAACAGAATGGACTAGTTTGTTTGGTTTTTTTTAACCTTTAAGGACACCTGTACAGAAAGGAGGTTTAAAGAAAAGAACATGAATTTGTGTGTTTGTGTTTATTGCGTGTAAAAGTGTGTGATCCCAGTTTAAGTTCTCTGATAGGCACATCGACGCTTCGGGGTTTCACACAAACATCTGCTTGGATTTGGAGACTGGCTGTCAAAGTGTGTGTTAGTGGTTTCATATCTCTGCGTTCTGTAAGAGATAACAAGGCCACACACACACGCTCGCACACGCAAACTTGGGCACTGCATTACAATGACAACCAGCCAGAGGAACCCAGTAACAAAATGACTTCCAGACTAGCTGAGGCTCGCTCGATGAGGTGTGTCGGGATGTGTGTCGGCATGTGTGTGTGTTTGCTGCTCAATGTACTGAAACACAAATGAACAGCAGAAGGCTTAAGAAATAGAGAAAAGAAAAATATCAAAATCCAGTTCCTTCCTTAATGTTTCTGTTAGAACACGTAATCAAGTACAATAAAAGAATCAAACCCGGCTTTAATAAAAATTCTGCCCTCCACCCGTGTGAGATCAGCTCCTTTGTCTTTCTATACCATTTAGACTGTGCGCATGAGGTGATGAAAAAAAAAAGTGTGCATTTGTGTGCATATCCGCATTGTAGACAGGCTCCAGGATAAGGTGGATGAGGAGTGGTGGGGGGCTCCGGGACAGAGACGCTGTGAACAGATGAGGCGGATACGAGGGCTGGCATTTTACAGAATCACACAGCAGTTACTCTCCTCGGTCTTCTCTGTATTCCTCAGACCTGAACAAGCACAGAAAACAAACCTCATTAGAAAACAGTGATGGAACGTAACGAAGTAAATGTACTTCGTTACTGTACTTACTGTACTTAAGTAAAACCAACATTTTCTACTCAAGTAGAAGTATAGATACCGAGTTAAAAAACTACTTTAGTAAAAGTAGAAGTATCAACTGAAGTTTTTACTCAAGTAAAAGTAAAAAGTAACCTATTGTCAAAACTACTTAAAGTAGAAAAGTAAAAGTAATTTTCAGAAAAAAAGAAACATTATTAACAAAAGCGTATGAACATATTTTTAACCATTATCACATGCTTTAAGGAGCAGAAAATATGATAACTAAATAAAAGTATTGTGGTGTGAAATTTTATTAATCAGAAACATTTATTTCGTAATAATCTTTATTGGAAATCGATTAATGAATGTATTAACGTAAGCAGGGCATTATGTAACGTCCCTTCAGCTACCAAGCTTCACTCTGCAGACACAAACACACTCAATGTAAAAAAAAATTACCAAAAGGCTTTTTTAAGCCTTGAAGGCAGGTAGTTTTCAAAGTTCTTTGAGGCAATACTGAATAGTCTTTCACAAGTTGCTAAGGTTGGGAGTGCCACATACAGCCTGCGTGACACTTGAAACACAGCAGGGGGGGAGGGTATGTGTGCATGCATGCACGCGTGCTGTGTGTCACGTGCTGAAGTGATGAAGCAAGAGGAAGTCGTATCGAGATTACGTTAGCTCGCGTCATCCAACCACATTCAAATCAAATGGCGCGATTGATCCGAATTGGTTTTTAATGACTTTTTTCTTTATTTTTAACGGTGACAAAATGGCAAAAGTAGCTACTACTTTTTATAAAAATAACGAAGTAAAAGTACAGATAATTGCAGAAAAAAGTAGTGAGTAAAAGTAAAAGTAGACAAAAAAATAATTACTTCGTTAAAGTAAAGTTAACGAGATTTTCTATTTGAGTAAAGTAATGAAGTAGTTCTACTTCGCTACTTGACACCTCTGATCTGTACTTTATTCAAGTAAAATTTCATACCTGTACTTTTTACTTTTACTTCACTACATTTAGAGTAAATATGTGTACTTTTATTTTGCTACTTTCAAAGGTGTGTTTTGCATGTTTTTGTTACATTTTCGGTCAGTAATTAGAAAAAGGTTTTTTTAAGCGCATCTTGAAGCCGCATCACCAAAATCAACCTGTAGAGGGAGCAGTTGATCGCCTGCTGTCCCCAAGAGGGAGAAGAAGTAATGAATCGAGGACCAATCAGAATCGGGAGTAAACATTTTCCACAGACATTCACCGCCAAAAAACTAACATGAAATACAGCCCAAATTTAAAGAGTCAGAAGATCGTTGATTCATTGTGTTTCCTTTTAAATAAAAAGTTGAGTCATCATTACATGAGTATTTATTTGTGACCCTACAGCACAAACGTTAATTTTTGAATTATGGTTGAATACTTTTATACTTTTACTTTTACTTAAGTAGATTTTTTATTTGTACTTTTACTTAGGTAATTTTTTGCCTAATTATTTGTACTTTTACTTAAGTACAAAAAGTGAATACTTCATCCACCATTAGAAAGACAGAAAATTCCTCACTGACTTTTAATAAATCAAACTTCTTGATTTCAAATTTGATGTAAACAGTGTCTCTAGTTTCAGACGCCGCCCTGCTGTAATCTACTGGAATTGCAGATTTATTACGCAGAACATTTCAATCTAATGGGTTGATTTGATTTAAATTAGGTGGCTGGAGAAAGGACATATCTAAAAGTTTTAAGCCGCGGGTCCCACAGAGACGAGGGTGATCTACTCAAGAAGAGACAGTCAATTTAAAATGAATGAGATCACGGACACAAGTGGCCAAAATGAGCTTCCTCCGTAGGAAGCTCATGAGTGAGGCTGGGCTCTCACTCAAAGATAAGGTGAGGAGCTTGGAGTTAAGCCGTTGCTCCTCTAGGTCCAGAAAAGCCAGATAGAGTGATTCAGACATCTGGTTAGGACGCCTCCAAAATGCCTCACTGGTGAGGTGTTTCGGGCACGTTCTATCGGGAGGAGACCCAGAGACAGACCCTGGACCTGATGGAAAAACTGTGTCTCACAGCTTGCGGGGGAACACCTTGGGATCCTCCCAGGTGAGCCAAGGGGTGAAAGAAACTTGGGTTTCCCATCTGAGGCTGTTGCCTCCGTCAACCCCCAGATAAACAGAAGACAATGGAACTGCAATCAAGTACAATCAAGTCTGAGTTTAGAGGTTTCTGATCCAGTTTAGTTTGTCCAAATCCAAGTGGACTTGGATTGTCTACAAAGCTTCTTGAATCATGCTAGCTGCAGTTATGATGCCCCTCCCAACATTATGAGTTGGTCAAAGGACGGGTGATTCACTCAGAATCCGTGTCATAATTCATAGCAGGGGGATGGATTGACGTCAGTTCATTAACTACACCTGAATTTGATATTAAAAACCATGCATCTTTGAATCTGTAGATTGTGTTTTATGGAATATAAGCCTAAGAGACCTAAAAGGAGGTAAAAAAAAATCCATCAACATCCAAGAGTTAAAACTTGTTTCAGATGTCTGTACCGGAAGGATCATGTTGCCAGTACTGCTTCTGTGTTTCCTACTGGATCAGATTAAACGTGCTACTCCAAGATGTGTGAGAAGAACTAAAATCATAGCAAACTCGATTAGGTTCTTATCAAAGTACGACCACAAATTTCAAAAGTTTGCCTAACTTTTTTAATTCCCTGGTCAAAAGGAAAAGAATAAAACTGTAGATCGTACTGTGTGTGTGTTTGTGTGTGTGTGTATCTTTGGGGAACTCTTGGACGGGCCAGTTATTTGCACTAGTGACTGTTCCTGAAACAGAAGCCATGTGCAGAAATAAATAGTGGCTGGGAGGAGAAAATTGAAAGTTTTCAGGGTGTGAAAAGCCCTCTGAAAGGAAAGCGGGGCGATGCGGAGTTGGTTACCTTGGGAATTTGGCCCAGGCAAAGTCTCTCTGGTAACTAAATGCATCACTGTGGTCCTCCCCATGTACACACCGAGAGCTAGAAAACGAGGAGAAAGGAAAAAAAGAGAGAAAATGAAAAGGTCATTTTAAGTGAATTCCATTACATATGTCGAAATCATTTAGATTGTCCTAATTGAGTATAAATCAACATTTACTTGGCATGATGGAACATCACACTAAATAAAAGTAGCATGTGATTGTAAGTATCAGGATGCACCCCTTCTGTTTGAGAATGATAAAAAATATTAAAACAGAAGAGGACAAGAACACAAACACGCCTGATGTGAATGCCCTTATGGGAATTTCTTGATCTCAAACTTTTAAACTGATAGTTTAAAAAAAACTACTTAAACGTGAAACATTAAACATGAAGAATACGTTACATGATTTAAGATCCATAAGTGCAAGTTAGGGGGTAAATTTCAGCTTTGAAATGAATGGGACGGTTATCAATACCATCTTATATTGATACTATTACAAATCAAATAAAGTTTTAATTTGAAAGGACTTTTCCAACATTAAGTCACACAAAGTGCTGAACAGAACAAATAAAAACTCAAACTACATTAAAATTTAGATTGTTAAAAAAAAAAAATAGTAAGTCGAAAACAAGCATACATAAAAAAAATCACACACCCATAAAAAACACAGAACACATGCCCCCGCCCCCATACACACCCCTCCCAATCCCCATTTCACCTGAACCACTTGCTACTGTCTCTTTAACTGAAATAAAAATAAACATCCAGCCTGATGCTGTGAGGAAACAATAACTGGGGATCGATCCACACCAGGAGTCGGCCTACTCATGACTGCAGCAATCAAAACCACAGGGGTCCACCCAGCTCCAAAGACACGGGCACCCACAAAAAGCACCTGGCTGAACTAAGGGACCCGCACCACCCAGGCCAGTCAGACCCCCACAAAGAAGACTCCACAGACTGAGCAGGCAGAGCTGGTGGGATGGAGGATCCTAATTAATTGCCTATTGATAACAATACTCTTATAGATACCGCTTATCGATCTGTTATCTCATCGATACTTTTATAGTGTAAAAACAAGTAGAAGATAAACAAACAATGTGGATGAAAACAAAGCTTTTATTTTGAAACAATATATTAACTTAGCCTCATTTTGATCCCTAATTTTAATTTGTTTTATCGTATTTTCACGACCATAAGGCGCATATAAAAATTGTAGATTTTCTACAAAATGAGCGGCGCACCCTGTCTTGCAGTGCGTCCTATATGTGTTATGAAAAAACAAGTGAAGTAGATGAACACTACGCTTGCTGTGATTCCAAGAGGTCTGACAAAGGAAGTCCAACCGCTGGACATCCGTGAACCGACCGTTCAAAGTAAGGCTGCGAGCAGTGTGGGACCGATGGATGACCAGAGGAGACCACAGCTTCACGACGGATGGAAGGCAGAACCGGGCGAGTTACGCCACAGTTTGCCAGTGGATTATAGATGCTTGGACTAACGTGTCAGCTGGCACTGTTGTCTGAGCTTTCGCAAAAGCAGGCATCGTTTCCGAGAAGCCGCTGGTACAGAAAGTGACTCTGACAGCGAGGAAGGTGAAACTGCCATGTTTTAGCACAGCTGTTAGATTCTGAAACGGAGGATGAGGACTTTGATGGATTTGATTAATGACTTTATGACGACTGTAACTAATATTTAAAGAAAGCCAAACAAACTCAGTTTTACTCCCGATCTATTTTAAATACGCACACTTGTCTGCTTGTATGTGTGTTGTTGTAAGGCGGACGAACGTAGTAGAGGATATGTATATAAAACCCGCGCCCTATCATCAGGTGTGGCTTATGTGTGTGTGTTGAATACAGAGCACACGAAACTGGGACTTTGCCTTTTAATAAGGTGCGCGTTTTGGTCGTGAAAATACGGTAATTAAACTTTATAGATCACAATATTGCTGCTAAACAAAAGGGAAAAAAAGTGTAAAAGAACAATTATGACAATCAGGCGTACAGCAGACTTGTCGCTATTGCTAACATGCTAACATAAATGTTTTGTTATTGCGTTACACATTCAGGTTGTTTTGTTTTTCTTTTTATTCACACCTTATCAAATATCAAAGTTCATTTAATAACTGCTTGTTTTATTACTATGTGGTGGCATTACTTTATGAGTTCCTCTGGGTCGAGAGAAGCCAGATGGGGTGGTTTGGGCATCTGGTTGGGACGCCTCCCAGATACTTGGCAGGTTGTATCTTTGCTAAACTATTAGTTTAATTTACAACAAGCAAAGCTAGAAAAGAGTATTTATCGAAGATGCCAGGACATAAGTCAGTGTAATCCAGTTGCTTCTCAATTAGCAGGATGCACCCCGTGCAAAACCAGGGGGGGAGGGCATGTGACCCTGGGGAACATGTTTTTTTGTTTTTTTTTCCGTACTAGAATAACGTGTAATAGCACAGCATAGCACAGCATAGCATACCACTGCCAACTACTGTACAATAGTACAGTAGTTGGCAGTGCTAACTACTGCCAACTACTGTAGTACAGTAGTTGGCAGTGGTGCGCTCAATGTCAAAGTGTATGCAAGGAGTATTTGTATGGAGTAGCAGTGGTAAGATCTTAAGCCCAAGCCCGAACCCGACCCGAGCCCGACCCGACTTTCGGGTCGGGTCGGGCCTAAAAATGTCAATCATTACTTCGGGTCGGGTTCGGGCTTCTCTCTCGCTGACTTTTTTTTTTTTTTATTGTATGTTTATAAAATGTAAACTAAAACGAGGTGTGTGTACTAAACTAATAAATACTTGTTATAAAATTAAAACAGAGAAGTAATGTTTAACTACTAAACAGGATCCGCAGAGCCAGCGCATGCTCAGTGAACGCCTCCTCTTAATTTGGTAATCCTCTCCTGCGCACGTCTTTATTTTATTTATTTTGAACTGGTATCCCCGATATGAAGGAGTTAGAAGTTAAGGATAAACTAAAAGCAGGAGAACTGAAAAGACAAATACACACCGGTAAGAGTGAGGTGTGGAAAAGCTTCAAATTTATTTTTCAAAATGCTACAGAAACTTGCGTTGGCTTCGCTGGATGTAGTCAATGTGGCGCTTTGCTTTCATACGACACCAAAAAGACTGGCACCTTGACGCTGAGCGGGCATTTAAACAGCTGGACTGGCAAAAGTGATGATCGTCAAAGATCTATTTTATCATTTGTTTCAAAGACCGTCCCTCCTCTTCGCGCTAAGCAGGCCATCACAGACAAGTGCGTTAGGGGTCAGATAGTGTGATTTTTTTTTCATTATAAAACGTGTTCTTGAAAATGTTCCTATTTATAAATAACCCTCTCCCTTCTGAGTCCTCACAAATAAAATATGACATTTCGGGCTTGTTTCGGGCTCGGGCCCGCAAATCACGTTGATTGGTTGGGCTCGGGTCGGGTCGGGCTGGATTTTTTAGGCCCGATCTCACCTCTGGGAAGTAGGGGTTTTATTTTGCACCGAGTAGGCGGTAGGAAGTACAGTAAACAAATAAGTGGGGGTACGGGAACTGTTTTTTTTCCTTGCCTGGAGTTAACATTTTTTCAGAGCGTCCTAGCCTATGCCTGTGTCCAAAACCAGAGCCAAAAAGTACCGGCCAGGCAAACACGGCAAAACTGCTGATTAATCACATTTTTAGAGATCAAATCACCAAAGTGAAAGTACATTAGTATTTTTTTTTTGTCTTCTTTTTAAAGTCGTGACCTCATCCAGTTCTAGTGATTGGACAGAAAAAACACATCAGAAACTGGCAGAGGATTTTGGTGGTGACTTTGAGTCAATCCAGTACCTGAAAGAACCCTGGCATCTCATTCTGAATGACAACACCCCTCCTCCATTCTTTGTCTTTTATTTGAAGCTGTGCCCTGAATCCATTACTGATTTAGCACAGCTCCTTCCATCTGCTATGTCAAGAGTGACTAATTACATCTGCTCATAAAGTTTTCTTTAACTATTTCCTGTATTGAGCTTTAGTTATCATTCTGTAGATTATAAGTCAATACCAATCGTATATGAATTTCCCACCCTATCGTTTGTTTGTATTTTAAAGGGCCCATCTCATGCAAAATGGACTTTCCAGAGTTTTCTATCTTGTAAGAGTGATGTCCGGGCCTTGTATATGTCACCAAAGGGGTTTCTAGATTGATTTAGCCCGTTTTTCACAAATTGCTGTGGATTTCTGGTACTCTCAGACAAAACAACCAATGAGCAGATGTCTAAAGTATGACGCATTTGACGTAGCCAGGACGGACTTCGCACACGCCCCCCTCCGCAGCAAACCCTCCCTCCTCACTACCCGCCCGCCTCCACTCCGGCCTTACGCCCTCACAAACTCGCTTTCAACGTCCGATATACAGGCTGGTTCGCTGCTCTGCGTCTTTTTTATTTTCTTGCTTGAAACACGATTTTGTAGCTATGTCTTCAAGGAGAAAGTGCGTTTTTGGTTGCGTTGGCTGGTCGGGCCAACGCAACCAAACCAGCCAACATCTAACATCTAAAACAAGCGTTTTAGATGTTAAAACAAGCAAACTGGCACTGGGTGTGTTAGGGAGATCGTACATTCCTATGTTAGATGATAATGTAGTTGAGGAAATCACTGCTGTTAAACACGAGAGAAGATGTGAGCATCCTCATGTTGCTAGACCAGGCATGGGCAAACTACGGCCTGCGGTCCACATGCGGCCCATTAAACATTTTAATCTGTCCCACCTGACATAAAAACTTAAATAAATAAACCTTGTTAGTTTTATTTCCCCTGCAATTTTGATATTTCCTCACTAGCTGGCGCACTCTAGATATATTGGCTTTGTTGAGAAAACAACAACACTGCTCCCAGTAAAATGTGTGTCTCTGTGATATGCATGCTGTCAAAATAAAGAGTGTGCACAGATATGGAAAGCCATCGGGCCCAATACACGCATGTAAACAAGCGTTTTAGATGTTAAAACAAGCAAAATGTTACATCAAGCGCTTAGATTTCAAACCTATCGCCGCTAACTGCACGTTTTTAAGCGCTATCGCACTAGATTTCAGACTTAGCGCCGCTAGATTTTATATTTAATGCTCTTGATATAACATTTAGCGTGCTTGTTTAAAATCAAGCGCGTCATTCTATCGGTCTAATCTAGCGGTTACCAAAGCATGTCATCCATGTTAGAACCCAATGTGGCCCGCAAATAAAAAAGTTTACCCACCCCTGGTCTATCCTAAAGGTAAGCCTACCTGGACAGAACACCAGTCATGCCGACAGAAGAAGCGAAACATGCTAAATGAATGGAATTTATTCCCTCTGAGCCTTCCCCCTCCTGCTCAGAGATGGACGGAGGAATAGCGGCTCGGTGAGAGCAGAGGGCGGAGCTTGTACTTTTTCAGGACGGGCGGGGGGATGAGCGATACCCGGCCTTTCATAGTTCCGGGTCTGTGACTGCGCTCCACCAAATCAATATATTTTCATAACTATCGTGTAATGCATGTTGCAAACCCCACATTTTGCGTGTGTATGTGCAGAGGATACAATGTGGAAAGAGTTATTTTGCATGAGATGGGCCCTTTAAAGCTACTGGCAGCTTTGGCTTAACAGGAAGTAGGTTTAGTGTTGATAAGCATTGATAAGGGAAAGTATTACACAGAAAACACTGATGTGACGAGAGCAGAAGGCGTCACATGCAGTCAAATTAAAATCGAGTTAGCCATATTAAAGCGAAAAAAAACAAACAACAAAGTGAGAGGTGGGTTTGACATAAAAAAGTGCCTCTTTACTCTTCACTAGCTGCATTCATTTTCTACCCCCCGCCAGCAGCACCCCTCCTTCCTAGCCTCTCTGTCTCTTGATCCCTTCTTTAAGTCGACTAAAGCTAGTCTTCGCCCCTTTTTCCTGACCGGTTTCTTTCCCCTCTTTTTCTGTATTTCCTCTCCCCGTCAAAGCAGGCTTGTCCAGGGAACTGAGGTACCTCTGTTCTACGGCTCAGGAAAAAGATGAGAACAGCAAAGAAGTTTCCAGCGGCACACGGCTGTGATTCCTGTGCACATAGGCGTTTTCTTTGGGCGCCGCAGCTCACTGTGTTTTCTCACCTCCTAGTGTTACGTTGCCATGTAGAAAACGTCCTTGGTAAATCAGCCTCAGGATCTTAGGACTGCTGACCTGCTCCTCCTCCCAGTCTGACAAGACAAAAAGAGAATAGGAATGTAAATAAATTGTAATATTGTTTCATTTTATGGTTAAAAATTGCACTTTTGAATTTTCGGATTGTGCTAATTTCCCTTAAACAAAAAGAAAACAAATTTTAATGTAACTTTTAAATATTCCCAGAAAATAAACTGTATTTTTAATCCTAAATTAAATGTAACAAATTAAAGTTTTCCAGTCCAGAGATTAAAAAAAGAACCACAGATAACCACTTTGTAAATAATTTCAGACATTCCAGCCTCTTCTTTTATTATTTCTATTATTTGGGCTGTGTGGACGCCCAGCAGAACCTAAGATAAAGTTTGGCAACAGTACGTTAGGTGTGGTCTAGGAAGAGCCAGAGACAAAAAGAGAAGGCATTAAATAAAAAGAGAAAACAGTGGAGGGAGTTGCATGGCAGCCGAGTCTGGTCACCAGATGTTTATCTCTAGCTGAGCTGAGGGTGTTGTTGCTGAATGAGTGCCTAGCTCTGGGTCTCACAGGGTCCGAGTCTGTTGTCTGGGAGGAACGCAGGGCGCTTCCACACCGACAGGCCAGAACAGAAAACTTTTGTTGTCAAAGAGAGCCCAACTCCATCTTGTTTAATCTGTTTTTTTTTCCCTATCTTTTTGTATTGTGAGTTTCTCTTGGACTGAACTGAGCTCGCAGCATCGTGAGAAAAAAAAAATGCAACACTTCAGTTTGGAAGGAGGTGAAAATGGACGCTATCAGATGAATCCGGTGGAGCTACAAGGGACTGGGTGTGTTAGGGAGATCGTACATTCCTATGTTAGATGATAATGTAGTTGAGGAAATCACTGCTGTTAAACACGAGAGAAGATGTGAGCGTCCTCATGTTGCTAAACCAGGCATGGGCAAACTACGGCCTGCGGTCCACATGCGGCCCGTTAAACATTTTAATCTGGCCCACCAAACATAAAAACTTAAATAAATAAACCTTGTTAATGTTTTATATCCCCTGCAATTTTGATATTTCCTCACTAGATGGCGCACTCTAGATATATTGGCTTTGTTGAGAAAACAACAACACTGCTCCCTTTAAAACGTGCGTCTCCGTGATGTGCATGCTGTCAAAATAAACAGTGTGCACAGATATGGAAAGCCATCGGGCCCAATACACGCACGTAAACAAGCGTTTTAGATGTTAAAACAAACAAAATGTTACATCAAATGCTTAGATTTCAAACCTAGCGCCGCTAAATGCACATTTTTAAGCGTTATCGCACTAGATTTCAGACATAGCGCTGCTAGATTTTATATTTACTGCTCTTGATGTAACATTTAGCGTGCTTGTTTAAAATCAAGCGCGTCCTTCCATCAGTCTAATGTAGCGGTTACCAAAGCATGTCATCCATCTTCTCCTGTTCCGGCCCCTTGGTCAAATGTTAGAACTCAATGTGACTAGTGAACCAAAAGGTTTGCCCACCTCTGGTCTATCCTAAAGGTAAGCCCACCTGGACAGAACACCAGTCCTTCAGTGGGAGGAAAGTGTTGGTATTGGTGTTTATTTATCATCAATTTTATCGTTTATCGACAGAACACCAGTTCTTTAATGGTTCGAGATTGTTTCCAAAGCCCACTTTGAAGTACGGTCTCTTACAAAGTATTACATTTATTGATTAGGAATCAAAACTTTCTTTGACCATTTCAGCTTTATTCTCAAAATGTAAACTAAATTTATAAATCTTCTCCTTCTTCTTCTTCTTTAGGCATTTCACTTCAGGGGTCGCCACAGCAAGTCAGTTTCTTTCATCTAACCCTATCTGCTGTATCCTCTTTGGTCACACCAACTATCTTCATGTCTTCCTTCACTGTATCCATGAACCTCCTCTTTGGTCTTCCTCTAGTCCTCTTTCCTGGTGGTTCCCAGTGGTGGAACGTAACGAAGTAAATGTACTTCGTTACTGTACTTAAGTAAAAAAATTGTGTATCTGTACTTTACTTAAGTAAAATTTAAGACCGGTACTTTTACTTTTACTTCACTACATTTTTAGAGCAAATATCTGTACTTTTACTTCGCTACTTTTTAAAAGTGTGTTTTACATTTTTCGTTACATTTTCGTTCAGGAATTTAAAAAATACACAGTTTTTTTAGCGCATCTTGAAGCCGCATCGTCAAAATCAAAAGAAGCGGTTGATCGGGAGAAGAAGTAATGAATCGAGAAACATTTTCCGCATTCATTCAAAACCAAACATCAAATAATGTACAAATTAAAGAGTCAGAAGATCGTTGTTCGTTGTGTTTACTTCTAAATAAAAAGTTGAGCCATCGTTACACAGAGCAGGGGCGGATCTAGAATTTTCCAAAGGGGGGTGGGGCTTTGACAAAGGCAATATATAGTGACTAGGGGCCGCCCTCCCCCCAAAACATTTTAAATAATAAGTGTCATTTTCCTCCATTTTGGAGCCCATTCACTGGCCCTTTAAGAGGATAGCTTGACTTGTCCCCTTTCCTTTTATTTATTCATGTTTTTTGTGGACCAAAAGAGGCGGGAGAGGGGGGGGTCACACCCCTGCAGAGTATTTATCCTGGTTACCATGGTGACACCCTATAGGTCAAATAATAACATTTAAATTATGATTGAATACTTTTTACTTAAAAAGTCAAATTTACACCAATTACTTTTGTACTTTTACTGAAGTACTTTTTTTGCCTAATTATCTGTACTTTTACTTAAGTACAAAAAGTGAGGACTTCATCCACCACTGGTGGTTCCCAAACCCAGCATTCTTCTGCCGATGTGCTCGGTCTCTATTCTCTGCACATGTCCAAACCATCTCAGTCTGGCCTCTCTGACTTTATCTCCAAAACCTCTAACATGTGCTGTTCCTCTGATCCTGTCCATCCTGGTCAGTCCCAGAGAGATCCTCAGCATCTTCCTCTCTGCTACCTCCATCTCTGCATCCTGTCTTTTCTTCAGTGCCACTGTCTCTAGACCAATCAACATGGCCGGTCTCACCAAGGTTTTGTACACTTTCCCTTTCATTTTAGCTGAAACTCTTCTATCACACATCACACCTGATACTTTTCTCCACCCGTTCCAGCCTGCCTGAACACGCTTCTTCACCTCTTTTCCACACTCTCCATTGCTCTGGACTGTTGATCCTAAGTACTTAAAATCTTCCACCTTCTTTATCTCTTCTCCCTGTAACCTCACTTTTCCATTTGGATCCCTCTCATTCACACACATGTACTCTGTTTTACTCTGACTAATCTTCATTCCTCTAAACTAAATTTATAAATAACAGACAGAAAAAAAGAATTCAGCTTGGCTATAAAACTAAGATAAAATGTGTGTCATTAATTAAATAATCCCATTTTCACTGAATCATGTTAGAGATCTAAAGATCAGTGTTTGACTTAAATTTTGGCGAATGATCCCAACTCAAAGTTACCTTTACTTTTCAATATAAATTGAATTTTTTGATTAGCATTTGATCGATCCCTGATGGAGTTTACCTTTTTACATGACAAACATCTGTCGCGCGTCTCATTGGTGCTAGCTACTCACCGTATGGCCAGTTGTCATAAATATATTTGGTAATACCCGCTGCAGAGTCGTGTGGAGAGAATAGGTAGTCTTTCGTCTTTCCGCTGACTAAAATAATCCTCAGGTTTATCTGCAACACATGAAAGCACAATCGGTGCATTAGAGTATGACCGGGAATAAAGGGAGCATAGCAAATTGGCATTTTTTAAATTTAATAGGAAGCAGAAGAAACACGTGGGAACCCTCTGGAATATCTTTGTGCTGGATTCGTTTTCTCTCTGTCTCTCCAACTTCCTTTCTTAGTTTTGATCACAAGTTTAATCCTTTGGTCAGAATATTCATCGTGGCCATACCAGCCTGTCAATACCTGATCCCGTCAGATCTCAGAAGCTAAGCATGCTGGACCTGGGCTGTACTTGGATGGGAGACCGCAGGAACCCAAGGTGCCACGGTGGGACGGCTGTTGAGATTAAATTGCAGTTGTGTCCCTGGGCAAGACGCTTCACCCACGTTGCCTAGTCTGGATGGTGTTGGTGATGGCCGATGCCACAAAATTTTGCCCCAGGGCAGCTGTGGCTACAACAGTAGCTTACCATCACCTGGTATGGAGTGAATGAATAATGCATTTGTGAAGCGTCTTTGAGAGTCCTGAAAAGCACTATAGAAGTACACGCATTATTATTTTCATCCCTCAATGGAGACATTTCTCTGCTGCCTTGCACTGCAGCAGGCAGCCACGATGGTGCCAGTGGTGGGAGAAATGGGGGATTAGGTGTCTTCCCCAAAGAAACCTAGAGATGCACTCAGTGGGATTTGAACAGACTTTTCCCAGGTCCAAGGACGGACACTCTACCTCTGAGCTACTGCCTTTTTATTTTTATTTAATCGTACTATTTCCCCTCATGGGGAAATTACTTTTGCTGCATTGCACCACAGCAGGCAGCCATGATGGCGACAATGGTGGGAGTAACTGGGGTTAGGCGTCTGCTCCAGGGACACTTAGGCATCGGTCCAGTGGGAATCGAACCGTCTTTTCTTGGTGCAAAGACGGACTTTCTGCTACTGAGCCAACACCTCCCCCTTAATTAAACATTATCAAACAATGCCCCGCTATTAAACAACATTATAAACAACATTATTAAACAAATTTGACGGCATTAAGCGTAAGTAGACTGGAGATATCGAGAAAAAAAGTTCATTTGCACAGTAATTAAACTGCCATGCTTTAAGATGCTGACTTGATGTTTTTCATATCTAACATTTCTTTATTTCTATCACAGTAAGCTTTAAAGAGCCAAAGCAGCAGTGTGTGAAGTGTGTGAAGTGTGTTTGCCTCTACTCATGTCACCAGCATGTGTGTGATTGTTGCCAGTGTGTTTCCATGTGCTTAGTACATGCTAGTCCTACTAAATCTACTCAGCATGCACACACACACACAAGCATGTGCATATGCAGAAATCATATACAAATAGTCACTGATCCTTCTGCGGTGATGCAACAGGGTTAACACCAAGGGATTGAAACCGAGATCCCTGTAAACATGTCGCCAAATCAGCTTTTGGGTTCAAACATGGGCAAGCCATGCATAGATGTAAACATGACCAAACACACCTAAACAGCCAGTAGAAAAATTAAAAAAAAGATTTGAAATGACTTTTTGTTTTCATGCACCTTAACAGTGACAATCTGTCACAAACAGAAAGTATAAGCTTCAGTAAATCTGTCCAAACAGAGCTTAGCCACGTCAGTTGCCATAGTGACTCTGTGACCCTAAAAAAAAGGTTTTGCTTCAATAAACACTTTCCATTCCTCTTTCAAACATCTGATATGAAAGCTACTGTATATCATAAAGCCTTCATTTTCAGACGATCCGGAGTCCTGCTTTGAAAGGAGCTGAAAGGCTAACAGACTGCAGGCTTTTTGACCGTTAATTATGAAAAGGAGCTTCAGCAGGATACAATCAGTTTTTTTATCAGTGCAAAGAGAATTCCGCTTCAGCTAAGAGTGAAGTTATTACACTCCGAGCAGCTTGGCTCCAAGTTGTACAGCAAACTGCTGACAGCTGAGCAACTGCATTTACTGATGCATTAGCAGCACATTACCAATAGAATACAATTCACGCCCACGGAACGTCCAAATGTATTGTGCACAGTACACGCTGTATATGTATGTACCTACGTAAATACAAACTTTAATCAATGTATCCAAGTTCTGATAGTCTATGAATGTCTTCACATGTAATTATAGATAGATAAAAACTTTATTAATCTCCAGCAGGAGAAATTCTGGTGTCCAGCAGCAACAGAAATTATGTACATACTAAATAAATAAAAACAACTTGCATAAAAAAATGAAATAACTCAGTTCCTTCCAGAAACATCTGGTCGATTAAATTGCCTGAGGGCTGAAGGGATGAACGACCTCCTAAAGCGCTCAGTCCTGCAGCGCAGTGAGAAGAACCTGTTACTTCGGGTCGTCTTCTGGGTCGTGATAACACCATGTATAGGGTGATGAGGGTTATACAGGATACCCTGCATTAAAGCCCTCACCCTACCCTCCAAAACAGCTCCCATAGAGTCCACATTTCTCCCCACCACAGATGGACACTTTCTGTCCAGCCTATTGCTGTCCCTTGCGGTCAAGCTGCCTCCCGAGCAGACGACCGCAAAGAAAACTGCAGATGCCACGACAGACTGATTATATCGCATCGTTCTCGTTTGGGACCCCCCATGACAAACTCAGTCGCATGGTTCAGTTTTGGAAAAATGAATTGTTTACACAGTCTTGCAGAACAAAAAATAAGCTTTCCAAAGATGGAAAAAATATAATATTATGACAAAAAAAGACCAAGTTATGAATTTTTTTACTTTTATATACTGACGACTTCTTCCAAACATCACGGACGTTTTAACGTTGATATGTTTTGCACATGTGCAAAAGTCAGCATTCAATAAGCAAATCCGATAGCACACACGTGATTTAAAAGCCAGCTAAAATCGGGTTAGGGTAGCCATCTTTTGGCGTAAATAATTCAAATGAACTGTTAATGATGTCAAAAATGCATATTTACGACAAAAGATGGAATTCCGCTTTTTTATTTTGATAGTTTTTAAGTCTTTATACTCGCGATATTATACGAGTAATACACCAGAAAAAAAAAGTGTCGTGATTTTTCCTTCATTTTCACAGCTGTTGTTGAAATCTGAGATGGGTACTGATTATAAAACTGGTTTTTAATAAATAAATTATCAAAAAAATTATTATATCGCAGTGGGGAGCACAGTGGCCTCACAGCAAGAAGGTCGTGGGTTCGAGTCCCGGGTGGGGATGAGGTTTGGAACACTGGTCTTTCTGTGTGGAGTTTGCATGTTCTCCGGGTACTCTAGTTTCCTCCCACCCTCCAAAAACATGCATATCAGGTTGATTGGCCACTACATGATTGCCCCTCGGAATGCATGTGTGTGTATGGTTGTGACAGACTGGCAACCTGTTCGGGGTGTACCCTGCCCCTTGCCTTGAATCAGCCGGGATGGACTCCGGCACCCTGCGCAACCCCGAAAGGGATAGACGGTTAAGAAGGTGGCTGGAATATTATATTCCTGTTATTATGTGCTTCTTAAAGTATTGTTTTATAATATTAGCTGAAAAATGGGGTAAAAATAACGGAAAATCAATAATTTTCATGTAAACCATTATATTTAGCTGTTTTGCCTATTTAACGAAAATCAATAGACTGATGACTGATTTTGTAATTAAGGAGTGGATGGGGGTGTGGGAGGGGGGTGTTACATTTTATTTTTTTTAATTAAAAGGAAAGTTTTGTATCCAACACAAAAAGTAGTTTTTTTTTTTTCCCTTCCTCAGTGAATACCTGGTTGTAACCATGGTGTCACCATGGTGACAGGCAGTCGTGGGTGGTTTAACCTGATAACACCCACAAGATAGCTGCACCTCCTGGCCCACTTTTCCATCCTGTCACTTGGCATGCCTTACCTTCCTTCTACCCTCCCTCTCTCACATTGTTTTACTCTGTCATCACTTAAACGCTCCCTCGCTCTCTTTCAATCTCTGTGTCGGTGAAGCAAACAACGGAGTAATGTACAAGGCCAAAGTACTAAAAGGTTTTCTCTCCTCCTATTGGCTCATCTGTCCAACACACGACGGGCAAATGAAGACTGATGTGAAGACTATTTATTTAAATGTAGAAGAATAGTTAAATATTTAAGTAAAATAATAGAAATCAATAGGTACAAAATCGATACTCTAATTGATACTTTTTTGTGCGAAAACAAAACAGACAAGACAATAAACTATGTACATGAAAAACCCTGGCGGCACGGTGGTGCAGTAGTTCGCACAGTGGCCTCACAGCAACAAGGTCAGGGTTTAAGTCTCAGAGTGAGAGCGAGGCTTGAAACAGTGGCTTTTCTGTGCAGAGTTTGCATGTTCTCCCCGTGTGTGTGTAGGTTTTCTCCCACCCTCCAAAATTACAGGTGTGTTTGGTTGATTAGGCGCTACAAAATTATCCCTTCGGAATGAGTCTGTGTGTGTGGATGGTTGTGTATGTGCCTCATGACAGACTGGCGACCTGTTTAGGGTGTACCCCGCCTCTCTCCTGAAATTATCGGGGATAGGCTTTGATGCCCCGCGACCTCGATGGGATTAGCGGTTCAGAAGACGAGAAACATGAAAACCCTTTTTATTTTAGAGCAGATTAAATACGAATGTATTCATTTGTCATCTGAGTCAGAAAGAGTGTGAGCAGCCTCTTCCTTCGCAGTGCAGCAGGTAAGCAAAAAAAAAAAAAACATTTTTTTTTTAAAAAAGCAAATCAAAACCAAATGTATTCACTTGTCACCCCGTTTCAAATTACTGGTGCTCCTATATCCTTGCGCATTGAGTCAGAAAGAGCGTGAGCAGCCTCTTCCTTCGCAGTGCAGAAGGTAAGCAAAAAAAAAAAGAACCCATTTTTTTTAAAAAAGCAAATCAAAACCGAATGTATTCACTTGTCACCCCGTTACAAATTACTGGTGCTCCTTTAATCTTGTGCATTTGAGGCAGAAAGAGTGTGAGCAGCCTCTTCCTTCGCAGTGCAGCAGGAAGAGGCTGCAAAAAAGCAAAAAAAAAAACCCCATTTTTTTCTAAAAAGCAAATCAAAACCGATTGTATTCACTTGTCACACGTTACAAATTATTGTTGCGCCTTAATTCTTGTGCATCTGAGTCAGAAAGAGTGTGAGCAGCCTCTTCCTTCGCAGTGCAGCAGGTAAGCAAAAAAAGAACCCATTTTTTTTTTTATACAAAGCAAATCAAAACCGAATGTATTCACTTGTCACCCCGATACAAACTACCGGTGCTCCTATATCCTTGTGCATCTGAGTCAGAAAGAGCGTGAGCAGCCTCTTCCTTCGCAGTGCAGCAGGAAGAGGCCGTAAAAAAAGCAAAAAAAAAATAAAAAAAGAACTTTTTTTTTTTAAAAAAAAGCAAATGAAAACCGAATTTATTCACTTGTCACCTCGTTACAAATGACTGGTGCTCCTGTATCCTTGTGTATCTGAGTCAGAAAGAGCGTGAGCAGCCTCTTCCTTCGCAGTGCAGCAGGTAAGCAAAAAAAAAACGCTTTTTTTTTTAAAAAAGCAAATCAAAACAAAGTAGCACATACAATGTTAGCGCTGTTACCACGCCACTATACCACTACTGTTAATGCTGAAAATGATTAGTTTGGTAAAAACTGATAACGTGGTACCAGTGCTAAACAATACCACTTTGTTATCCCATCCATGAAAATCAATAAAAAATACTCAAGTTTTTTGATATTGAAAGTATTTTGAAAATAATGTTCAAACCTTAAGAATATTTTTAGTCTCTTAAAGCAACGCAACATATTTTAATTCATCGACTTATTATAACGTATTTTGCTTTGCTATACAGCGCATCAATGGATGAACCCGTTTTTTTTTTCCCTCATGGCCTCACTCCATTCTTTTGTCTTTGATTTGCTTTCATCTGAAGATCATCTTTCATTTAATCTTTCCTCTCCTTCTCTCCTCTTCCTGAGGGTCACCATGCCTTCTACCTGTGGTTCTTCCCTGCATGAGCGAAGGTAATGAGGTTTCGCAGCAGCTCAGGGAAGCATATTCAATTAGAATCTATTTTCTCTTAGAAATATGAAAGCTCCGGGTATTAGCGAGGGCACCGCTTCGTAGATAAGCACGGCGTACATTTCTTCAGGCAAACTTCTAGCCGCTCATGTGTGAGAGTAACGCGCCAAAAAAATCATCTAAATATATGTTTAATCAGTTTGTGAAGCTGGCATGAGGCCGTTTAAAAAAAAAAAAAGCCGTATCTGGATATACTGAGATTTACAGTCAGAATAATAAAAGATCTCAGTTGGCGCGTTCACTAAAAAGAGGTTATTCATTGCTTCTCGGCAAAGTATTTAAACAATGGTGTGACCCCGCTGCTACTGGTGCCATGATGCCAGTGGTGGATGAAGTACTCACTTTTTGTACTTAAGTAAAAGTACAGATAATTAGGCAAAAAATGTACTTAAGTAAAAGTAAAAGTATCAATAAAAAAATCTACTTAAGTAAAAGTACAAAAGTAGTTGGTGTAAATTGTACTTTTTAAGTAAAAAGTAAAAGTATTCGATCATAATTCAAGTGTTATTTTTCGTGCTATAGGCTGTCACCATGGTAACCAGGATAAATACTCTGCAGGGGTGTGACCCCCTCTCTCCCGCCGCTTTTGGTCCACAAAATAAATAAATAAATAAAAATAAAAGGAAAGGGGACGAGTCAAGCTATCACCTACAAGGGCCAGTGAATGGGCACCAAAATGGAGGAAAATGACACTTATTTTTTAAAATGTTTTGGGGGGAGGCCCCCCGTCACTATGCTGTATATTGGCTTTGTTAAAGCCCCGCCCCCCTTTGAAAAATTCTAGATCCGCCCCTGCTCTGTGTAATGATGGCTCAACTTTTTATTTAGAAGTAAACACAATGAACAACGATCTTCTGACTTTTTTTAATTTGTACTATATTTGATGTTTGGTTTTTGAGGCTGAATGAATGCGGAAAATGTTTCTCGATTCATGACTTCTTCTCCAGATCAACTGCTTCTTTTGATTTTGACGATGCGGCTTCAAGATGCGCTAAAAAAAAAAACCTGTGTATTTTACAAATTCCTGAACGAAAATGTAACGAAAAATGTAAAACACACTTTTAAGAAGTAGCGAAGTAAAAGTACAGATATTTGCTCTAAAAATGTAGTGAAGTAAAAGTAAAAGTACTGGTCTTAAATTTGACTTAAGTAAAGTACAGATACACAATTTTTCTACTAAAGTATAGTAACGAAGTACATTTACTTTGTTACGTTCCACCACTGCATGATGCAGACACATGGATCAAGTAAACTACGTTGGTTAAATACTGTTTGCATACTGAGCGGGGCAGGAAATTTAATGCCATCTATAATTATTCCATCCAGCTCTCAACTGTTTCTTGAGGCAATCTTGAGTGTGTCTATGTGTGTGTGTGTGTGTGTGTGTGATTATATGTGCTTGTGTTTATAAGTCCATTAAAGAGAATTTCTGCTCTTTAGACCTGCTGCAGCATTCGACAAATTACAGAGTGGGAAGGCTTCCTGTGGGAATCTATTGGAGCAGCTTTATATGTGCAATACGGTTTGGCTCTGCTGGATTCTTAGATGAATGACTTTAGGAAAAGAGGCAGTAGACTGATAGCTTTACTACAGTCTGCTCACAGTGAGACAGTCTGCATGCTTCGACTTGTTTGGATGAAAAATGTAGCTCCGTAGTTCTTTAAAAACAAATCCCACCATAATTACATGTTTATTTTTCACAGTAATTAGAGAGGAAAACTTTCTTTTCTGGTGTTTAATACCTGGCTTTCAGCACATCAAAATACACTTTAATACAATTGAAGATTAAATAGGTTTCACGTCGGGAGGGAACTTAGAAAAAAATGTGCATTCTAAAAGAAACAGTTTATTTTTTTAATCTGTCTAAAAACGGGTTTTGTAAACCAATCGTTAATTCGAAAGTCATTCTCAAGTCTTTTTTGTTTCACACAGTAAGCTAAATTGTAAAATAAATTCTTCTGATCAGTCTTTTTTATTATTATTATTAGGCTAATGCGCTGCCCTGGGCGGCGGCCTGCTGCAGTGCTTTCTGTTACTTAAGCGTTTAATCGCCAACTTTCGCTGAGTTTCTGTCCCTTCTTCTGGTTGTGTTTTGTCTCATTCTAAAGATTTCATTTTGAGCGCAATTTGGACGTCATTTTGGACTTTGTTTGTGTCGGAGAGCTGATTTTTCAGAAATCGTTCAGCTAGCTACCAACGGCTAGCTGGTTATGCATGTTGATGTGCGCGACTGGCTGCTGGCTCTTGTAGGCACATCCATGTGTGGCTGGAGGAGTTGGTTCAGTCCCGGGGGGAGCTGAGGCAAAGGAGACGATCTGGAGGAGGTGCGGAGAAGGAGACTGTCTAGAGGAGGTGCTTTGGGCCCGGTGTTTTTGCGGTTTTCATTTTACTTGGTCCGATTGCTCGCTTGAGAAACTGGAGGCGCTCACTCGGACCCAGTGAAATACAGAGAGGCCAGTTTGGTGTTCTTAACTGCGGCCTGGCTTTGTGACCCATTCCGGACTCCAGCTTTTGGGTTGTCTGGTTGGACACAGTGCGACCGGATTGGGACGCCGGCGGATAGGGGCAATGGGGCATTTAATGTCTTGCAGAAAATGTGAGAATTCATTAGAACATGCAGTTTTTCTACTTTATGTACTTTTTTTTTTTACTCACTCTATTCACCCCTCGCCGGGGAAATTTGTGTGCTGCACTCTTACACCGGAGAAGGCTGCCATGACGGCGCCAATGGTGGAAGAAACAGGGGGGTTAGATGTCTTCTCCAAGGATCCTAGACATGCACTCAGTGGGATACGAACTCGCAAACTTCCGATTGACTTCTGATCCGCGGGCGAACGCTCTAACCACAGAGCCACCGTCTCCCCCCTTTACTTTAAAACGCAAACGAAAATTTCTTATAATGTCTGAAAATTATGTAGAAAATAAGATCCACTAAGACGTAGTTTTTGGGATGAATGGACAGCAGTAGGTAACAAAAAAGCAGAAAAGAAGAGTGGGTTGCTATGGTTACAGCAATCAATATATATCACAGGACATTCCTGCCTGGCTCCAAATAAAAAGATGGGATTTCATACGTATAAACATAAATGAATATTCTTTAAATCTTTTTTTTTTTTTTTTTAACACAAACAACATGAGATCAACCAAAACAATCTCTGGGAGCTACTGGTAGATCGCAAACACCTGATGATCTCTGATGGTACACTAGTGTGTCGTGGAACACTGGTTAAAAAAAATGCTGTAATAAATCACCAATTGAAGAAGGAAGAAAAATTTCATGCTAAAAAAAAGTCAAATATAATAAAAAAAAAATTGAAGTTGAAATGACAGGCGGATCGGTGCGGCATCACCAATAACTAGGGCACTGCATCGGTCCGTCCTGGTGAAGAAAGAGCTGAGCCGAAAAGCAAAGCTCTCGATTTACAAGTCGATCTACGTTCCAACCCTCACCTATGGTCACCAGCTGTGGGTGGTGACCGAAAGAACGAGATCGCGGGTACAAGCGGCTGAAATGAGCTTCCTCCGCAGGGTGGCTGGGCTCTAACTCAGAGATCGGGTGAGGAGCTCTGCCATCCGGGAGGAGCTCGGTGTCGAGCCGCTCCTCCTCCAGGTCGATAGGAGCCAGATGGGGTGGTTCGAGCATCTGGTCAAGATGCCCCCTGAGCGCCTCGCGGGCGAGGTGTTTCGGACACGTCCCAGCGGGAGGAGACCAAGGGGCAGATCCCGGACCCGCTGGAGAGACTATGTCTCACAGCTGGCCGGGGAACGACTTGGGATCCTTCTAGGTGAGCTAGAGGATGCAGCCGGGGAGAGAGAGGCCTGGGCTGCCCGCTTGAGGCTGTTGGCCCCGCAACCCGACCCCGGAACAAGCGGAAGATGACGGAACAGAACGGAATGAGAATTTTTCTTTCGGTTGAAGAAAGTGTTCCATTAATGGATATTGTTCTGAAAAAGAACGAGGATGGGTTCATAATAAGAGTGGAAACATTAACATCAGGAATGACTAGATCAAAGCTCTGCATACCCACTTAAGGAAGATTTTTGAGGTCATCCAAACTGAGTATCTGCTTTAGTTTAGTCTGGAGAGGGTTTAACAGGAGAAAAACACCAGAGGAACCTTGACCCAGCTGAAGTTTGTTCATCATTAACTTTGTCAGATTTATAGGTTTAGTGTTTATAATAGAATCTTTTAAATGACTTCATCGAGACTTTCCTGACAGACACGTACACACGCACACCCACCGGGTGGGACGAATGCTGCAGAAAACAAACACAATGAAAAACCAAATATAAACTATAACTACAGTGAAAAAGAAATGATGTGACGCATATATCTGATTTTTTTTTTGTGGTGGTAAAAATGGCTGAATTGATAATCGCCAATGAAAAAAAATATAATTTCTATTCTTCAACCTTCGTCTTTGTACAACTTGTTCTATTTGGCCGTTACGCAAGTAAAAATGAACCTCTGTCCTAGAAACTGGATTAAAAAAGATCTGTTCCAGCACTACAGGCTGCCATGCCAACCTTTGTGTTAAAGATGGTTCTCATCGATATTTTGTTGTCACTAATCTGCAGTCTGGATGTTTTCTTTAAACTGAATCCAGGTCTAATGTGAAAAAAACAAAGCGTTTTCCGTTGCGTTCCATCATCTTCCGCTTATCCGGGGCCGGGTCGCAGAGGCAACAGCCTCAAATGGGAAGCCCAAGCTTCTCTCACCCCAGCTGCATCCTCCAGCTCACTCGGAAGGAACCCGAGTAATTACCGCGCCAGCTGTGAGACATAGTCTCTCCAGCGGGTCCAGGGTCTGCTTCTAGATCTCCTCCTGGTGGGACGTGCCCGAAACACCTCCCCAGCGAGGCGCTCGGGGGGCATCCTGACCAGATGCCTGAACCACCCCATCTGGCTCCTCTCGACTTGCAGGAGGAGTGGCTTGACACCGAGCTCCTCCCGGATGGCAGAGCTCCTCACCCGATCTCTGAGTGAGAGCCCAGCCACCCTGCAGCGGAAGCTCATTTCGGCCGCTTTTTTTCGCGATCACGTTCTTTCAGTAACGACCCACAGCTGATGACCATAGGTGAGGGTTGGAACGTAGATCGACTTGTAAATTGAGAGCTTTGTTTTTCGGCTCAGCTCTTTATTTACAGAAGCATTCTCATGTCTATATTATAAATAACATCCTTTCTTTTGTGAAAGTTTTTGGCAATATTATCATTTTTAATAAAGGGCGGAGACGATGGCTCAGTGGTTGGAGTGTTCGCCCGCGGACCAGAATTTTGCGGGTTTGCATTCCACTGAGTGCACGCCTTGGAGAAGACATCTAACCCCCCATTTCTCCCACTATTGGTGCCTTTGTGGCAGCCTGCTGCGGTGTAAGAGTGCAGTACACAAATGTCCCCGTGAGGGACGAATAGAGTGAGAAAAAAAAATAGTGTTTATCTTCATTCAAACCTCCATCTTTTGTAACTTTGTAACACGATTAAAAATGCCACGCAAATAGAAAAAAAAAATCTCATAAACAACTATTTAATTACCTGCCATAAACTTATCTGCTCACTTTAAAAAGGCCACGCGTAGAACGTCGTTAGCCTCAGATCAAATCACAGCGGCCTTTCCTTCCCATATTTCCTTGTCTCTGAATTAGGTGAACAACCTCCTCGATGGCCATAAAACACAAGCGTTCTTCCTCTTGCTTCATTAATCATTAAAGAGATCATCTGCTAGAGGAAAGATAGCAACACCACAGACCTTTTTTCAGATGCACTTGCTGCCGCCGCCCTTCACTTGTGTTCTCTAAAAGCATTGACTTGTTTTTTTTTTACTGTCATCACAACCTAAGACAACCCTCGTTTTTGTTCGTTTTGATTTAACAAAGTGAAGACATTTCCAGTTTAAACCTCTACAACAAAGAATAAAAATGGACTGGTAATTCATTTTTTGTTTATTAATTTTTTATTTTTACTTGCTCTATTTGTCCCTCATCGGGGAAATTTGTGGGCTGTACTTCTATACCGCAGCAGGCTGCCACAACGGTACCAATGCTGGGAGAAATGGGTGATTAGGTGTTTTCTCCAAGGACCCTAGACATGCACTCAGTGGGATGCCGACCCGCAAACTTCCGGTTGACTTCCGGTCCGCGGGCGAACGCTCTAACCACTGAGCCACTATCCCCGGAATTGTGTAAAATCCTTATTTTCTCATTGTAAACAATCGCAATCGAACATCTATCGTACAATGGAATACAATCTTAGTGATTTATAGAGATTTAATCACAGATCAGGAAGTGAAAGCCTGACTATTGCTCATCCCCTCTCACCCGAACTGAGGATTCACAGGCTCCACCTGTGAAATTTGATACATGAGTGAACCAATCATCTTCTGCCCAACTTATAGATGGGGAGAAGTGAGCATCATGGAGGGAGAGAGTGTAAAAAATGAATGCAATTAATTATGACGTATTAACGGTGGCGAGCCAATGCTTGCGCATTTGAATTTTGGCCCATTGAAAAACCCGTAGTCCTCTCGGCCGTGCTACATCGCCAGCGCTGGTAAAATAAGAAGTCAGCAGTGGTCAAACACAACAGACATGGACAAGACTCAGGAGGATGAGGCAGTTGGGCCACTGAACGGCAAGTTTTTATACAAAATAATAAAGACGGGACAATAAATAAAAACGTAGTAATTTGTAGTTTTTGTAAAAAGGAGTTCTCCGACCACCGGAGCAACTCCAGCCTGACATACCATCTAAATGTAAAACATGTTCAGGCAAGTTCCTCTGTAGCGAGTGTGGCTACCGGGAGCTCGCTCCACCAAACCAAGCTAGCTGAATTTGGCAGGCGAATGAGCAAATCCACAACGGAGAAACTGACAAATACTATCGCAAAGTGGGTTGCTGCTGATTGCAGGCTAATTTTTTAACATTGAAGAAAAGAGCCAACCCTATCGAACCATAACCCTTGTTTTACTTTTTTTAATAATGCACCTGGCCTCATGAGGCACAGTTCACCAATAATAAATTGGATTTAAAATCTTCTCCTCTTACTGTATTCCCGAGTCATACTGTACATTTTTTTAACATCCTAGAATTCCAATTCTTTATCAGGAGATCTTTAGCAGATATGACGTTAAAATGTGATTCATTTGATTAATTAATTACAAAATCCTGTAATTAATTAGACTAATTCTTTTAATCGACTGACAGCACTACTTTTTTCTCAAAAAACGCTGAATCATTCTAACAACATGAATACAAAACCCACAAATCAGAAAATAGAAAGCTCTGAAAAGTTGGTTTTGCACGATTTAGACCCTTTAAATTTCTGTAAATCTAAGATTTCACGTTATTTTGAAAGCCATAAAACTTCCCTTTGGAAAGAAAAAAAAAGTCTTTTCACCGTGAGCAGCTCTCATCTATCAGTCACATATCACTATTCACTTGTCCCATCATGCCTCGTTTCTCTCCGCAGGCACTTGTCTTTTGAATAGTCATTCAAAAACAGAGACGTCCTTTGATCAAACCGGAGTCAACCCTGCTCGTCTTCTTCCCTGCTTTTCCTTCCTGACATGAGCGAGATCAGCTGTCGCTAGCTTCAGCTCGACTTGTTCCTGGTACTTCTCAGTACTGCCGCTACATGCTTCCTCATCTACTTACACTACGAGTTTAATCAATTCTGTGCCTTTTGTCATCAAATTTATCTTCCGTCCAAACATTGTCTGGGTTCAAACTAAACACATTGCTCAGTTTGTACACTCCCCAGTCTGGATTCCTACCTCTTTAGGACCTGGACGTTTTTCATCGCGTCGTTCTCCTGTTGCTTCCCTTGAATGATCCGAGCTTCCCCAAGGAGTTGAGGCCGAGCTTCCCCCCATGTTTCACTCTGAGTTTTTATTCCACTCAACAAACTCCAGCTAAGTCAATTAATGTGGCAAATTCCAAACATGCCACAACAAGTAAACTACCGTCCATCTTCTTCAAAAACTAATCCAGCCTCAACGTTGGCTCACTGTGGGCTGATACAAAGAGATCAAACAGATCTTTATCCAGTGTTTGTGTGTGTGTGACAATGTGAGGACAATGGTGCAGGAGCTGATGGGCAGTACCATGCACCGCTGTGTGAGCTACAACCTGCTGAAGGGAAGGCGACCAGTGTGTTCATGGTACATTTGCTCTGTCTGAATCTGGGTGGACCTCCTTTACACTCAAGCCGATTGCAGCGTGACCTTTAGAACGCGCGCGCCGGCATTTACGCCATCTAGTAAAGAGCGGCTTAGATTTTAAAGGTCTGCAAAGAGAATAACTGGAGCTTTATAAGTCTTGTTGTTCTGTTTAGAAGAATTCAAAAGTAATTCCAAATTCTTTGATTTGAACAACGTCGATATCGTTTAAGCCTCATATCCTTCGTGTTTGTTTTTAACATAACAGGAAGTGATTGTGTTTGTTTTCTGAATTTGGCATACTTATGATAGCAATCAGTCTGCTTTCTGGATGGTACGACCGATATGACTTTTCACGATTTCAAAAGACAAGCATGAGTTCTGACATTTGAGGACGCTTGAACTTCTTCACATTCATTTTTTATCTTTTAAACCAAGCATGTCAGTAGATGTGTTCCGTTCTGTCGTCTTCCGCTTATTCGGGGCTGGGTTGCGGGAGACCCAGGCTTCTCTCACCCCGGCTGTATCCTCCGGCTCACCCGGAAGGATCTCGACTTGTTCCCCGTCCAGCTGTGAGACATAGTCTCTCTAAAAGGTACAGGGTCTGCCTCTTGGTTTCTTCCCAGTGGGACGTGCTCGAAACACCTCACCAGCGAGGCATCCTGGAAGCATCCTAACCAGATGCCCAAACCACCCCATCTGGCTTCTCTCGACTCGGAGGAGCAACTGCTCTACTCTGAGCTCCTCCTTCTATCTCTGATGTTTACACATAATTTTAAGGCTCTAGAATTCTGTGAAAAATAAAATTGTATGTTAAAAATAAAAATGCACGAATTCTCCTAAATAGTCTTTTTTTCTAGAGTCGGATTAAAACGAGAAGCAATGCAAACCTGCGAACTTATAAAACCTTGGAACCTTTGACTCTTTTTCTTTCCCAAACATCTGCAGAACACACATTTAAAATCTCTGCTTGGACGCTACTCAGACATCCACACAGATACATAATAAGTCTAAAAACCACAGGCTGGTACACTTGGTCTCCATCCAAACGGAGAGTCAACCCTCTTTTTTTGTAAGTTTTCCATACAGATGGAACTTTTTCAAATGGTGTAATTGTCCACAGCAAACCACTGAGACTGCTTTAATATATGCCTGGACTTTTACTGCAAATGTACTGCTACCACAAAAATGTATAGAAAAAATAGATTAAGTCTTAAAACTTGTTGTGAACGTTGCTCTCAATGTTCACCTCCCGATGGTAGAAGTCCCAAATTACTTTCTTACACCGAAATACATCGCCGCGTAGATTTGAAACTTGTTCAGTTGCTCTCAACTCAATAGAGGCCAGAAAAATCCAATTGGAACCAAACACTTTTACAATATGTTTAAGAGAAAAAAGACCGAGTGTAACCGTAAAGAAAGCGTAGAGAAAACAAAGAGCAGATATTTGTGGAGTCCCAAAACGCCGGCAAAGTGCTGACAACGTACAGACAGCGTGAAAACAATGACGAGGTCTGATGCTATAGGAGGACAGAGGAAACGCTGACACTTCAGGAGGCGAGCCTGAGGGGGAAGGAAATGGGAGAGTGTGAGAGGCAATGGGGAGAACTTCAGAGAGGGAACAACAAAGGTCAGGCAGAGGTGGGAAAACAAGGAAGCGTGACATTGACTAAGGCAATAAAATCCACTAGATAGTCTCTTACATTTTTTGGCTCGGTGTGAGCTCCCAAACTGATTGCTACGATGTTACCAAAGTTCTTTTTCAGACGGGACGAGATATAATATTACTCGTGTCAATATTATCTATAATGTAGGCAGCTTTGATTTGGGAAAGTTTAGAAAGTAGGCCAAAAAATGAAATAACCCCGTCCAAACCAATGAAATTAAACCATGACTTCTATTAACACCACTGGTGATGCATTAAAAATGACAAAAAACTTACACAGCTAATAAAATCATGACTTCCCTGTTTAACCATAATGTCAAAAAGTTCGCAAGATTAAATACATCTGGAGCTGATGGAGATTTCCGCAGGACGGAGGTTTCCCTGCGAGAAGATTTGAAGCCATATGCCTTGAATCATCAACTAATAACATCCCCTTGCAGCGCCAGATACAATCTGTGAAACCACTAGACATTTGTCACTTTTGTCCGGGCCTGTAAAAAGAACCCATTATGGCGGCGCAGAGTAATGAAAAGCTTGAAATTCTCAAATGATTTAAAGCAGTGTCCTAATGGATTTTAAAAACTACAACTCTGCATTAGATTACGTTTTTTTTTTTAATATGACGTAATTAATCTCTAAAAGGAGCTGGAAGATGTGTTAAATTAAAAGCAAAGATTCTTGAACTTACTTTTACTTATATGGACAAATACAAACCAATGCTTTAGAACCGAGGTGCACAGTTTTGAAAACCAAGAGACTGATAAAAAAAAGATCAAACGTCAAGCATTTACAAATAAACATTGTAGTTGTCAAATATTTTATACATTAATACCTCTGTTTCAATAGGGACGTAAATTATGTTAATATTTCATTTAAAGCATACTGTTTGCTCTATGCCTGCGTTTTTCAACCAGATTTCCACGGCACACTTGTATACCATGAAAGATCGTCGGGCATTTCGTAATAAATGATCCTATTTCAGCTCATACGGTGATCGGGATCCACTGGTAGTTCCTAAAGATTGTTATGGTTTAACTCATGGTGTTTGTGTAAAAAAAGGATTAAAGTGTATTTATTTTATGTTTATCAACAAAATCTTGTTATTTTATTTAGAGAAAGACACGGCCGTCCTGTAACCATAGCAACCCACCCCTCTGCTTCTTTGTTGCATACTGCAGACAGAATTAAAATGTTCAAAATACTGACAGTTCTAACAGCTATGAAGTTTTTTACAACCTCTTTAAGTTTGAAGTTATAGAGCACGTCTCAGGTTTGAGCTGTGTTTCTGAAGTTTTTATCTTTTTACTTTTTATTTTGAAAGTAGATTCATAAGAGATGACAAAATAGGTTTTGATGTGTTGATTTGATTCCTATTTTGTACACTTTGATGAGAGTCACTATTTTGTTAACATAGGCAGCTATAGACAATCAGTTTAACATGTTTGGTTGGTGGTGTGACTCAAGATTTTTTTCCGATGAAAAATGTATTTTAGCATGAAAAAGATTGAAAAACACTGATTTATCACATTGATGTTTGGTTTCAAATAAAAAGCCCGTGTCTTTAAGAGTATTTACCCAGAATGCAAGACTAACTTTTTCTCACTCAAATGTCGGTTAGCTGTTTCCTGTCTTTTTCTCAGTGCCACTGTCTCTAGAACTTTTTCTTTATTTTTTATTTGAATAATAGTTTGAGAATTCAGTGAATTTGTAAATGCGCAATGTGTTGGCATGGCACTACCCGGCGGTATGCAAAGCCAGTTATTAACACCTCTACCTGTGGAGTCAATGCTCTGCTAATTCAGGGGACTGTCATAGCACTTATTTCTACAAAGTATTAACGTTCCCATGACCATGTGATATTAAAACAGTTTCTAAAATTCTACAT
Organism: Neostethus bicornis; assembly: GCA_902685375.1. Lineage (NCBI taxonomy): Eukaryota > Metazoa > Chordata > Actinopteri > Atheriniformes > Phallostethidae > Neostethus > Neostethus bicornis. The sequence goes on along the minus strand of LR738555.1, from coordinate 2,531,468 downwards.
TTAGGTCCTGTCCACACGTGGCCGGGTATTTTTGAAAACGCATATCTGCTGTCCTCCGTTTGCTCGCGTCCACACGTAACCGTTTTCAAAATTTCCGCGTCCACGCAGAGCCGTATAAATACGCTTCTGAGTGCGATTATGAGCATGCCAGACCAGTAGTCGGCAGTATTGATGTAAACATAAGTTCTGAGCTATCCAATCAGAGCACCTCTCTCGTTATTTTCGCAAACATGGCGCATGTGATTAATAATAGCCAATTGCAACGCATTTCTCCTCCTTTGCTCCTCAACAAGAAGCAAGAGCAGTTGAGAGTGGACAAAAAGGCAACGGGGTAAAAAGTAATGCCTGTTTTCATGGATCCATGCTGCCCACTGTCTGCTTTTGTAAACAAGAACGCACACGAATGACGTATGTGCATTATTTGTCGCAAGTAGTGATGCATAGAAACGCAAATCTCCATTTTTGCACGTCCACACGCAAACGCAAAAACAGAGTTTTCAAAAACGCTGGTTTTGAGTGAAAAAATCCCTCCGTTTTCATGTGGACGGCAGGCCAAAATGGATAAAAATATATGCGTTTTCAAAAATACCCTGCTACGTGTGGACAGGGCCTTAATGTTAAGTTCTCTCCTACCGTCTGTAAACTGTTAGCTTCGACACTGCAGGAACGCCAACTACCAGCAAACACATGCACTCAAAAAGGACCACACAGAAGGTTGTTGATCCCAGATGATCACACCATAGAAAAACCTCATGTCCTCTACCTCACTCATCCTACCATTTGCTTTTCTCCAGCTCACACCCCCTCCTGTCGTTCCCCTTCACTTCCATCACAGGGTGTCGCACCAAAGTGACTTCCTCCCCCGTGTTTTCCTGCCCCCCTGCCGCGTGAATACCCCGGAGACACGTAAAGCGTATGGGGTGACCTCTGCTCCCTCCCCCCCTGTCATATCCTCCCTCTTTTCCATGTCTACATACACCCACGTGTTCTCTTTCCTAGGTGGTCTCCCTAACAGTGTGTGTCTGATGCCCTGCTGTTGGGATTAACTTGATTTGTAACCTTTCAGGTTGTCCTTTCCAAGCACGGCTTTGTCCCTCTGCTTTATGAGTTTCTATGTTTTCACCACAAAATGAACTTTTAAGATCTGTTTATATGAATAAATCTACGTAAACATGGTTCATTTTGTTAGTTTAAAAAAAATCTACATTTCCCAAAACAAAATTTGTGACAATGAATTTCCCCTCCTTTTGCTCTCCATTTAGTCATGCAACTTGCGCATGTGCACAACAAAGTGTAAATCTAATTTAAGTCTAAAAAACAGTGTAAAGTGCATAAAATTAGCAAAGCTAGCACATAATTGTTTTTTTATCGTTATTTTGATGCATTTACAAAACAATGACACTCCCTGTTGGGACTGAGTGTGAGCAGAGCTCATGTCGGCTCCACAAACACTACCTGCTTATGTTAGAGTGGGGGATGATGGAGAAGAAAAGGCATGGCGAAGAACAACTTAATAATAATAACGCATTGTACTTATACAGCGCTTTTCATGACGCTCAAAGACGCTTCACATATTCAGGTATGGAATACCTGGCAACTCCATACCAGGTACTGGTATGCTACTGTTGTAGCCACAGCTACCCCGGGGTAGACCGAAAGAAGCCATCGGCCCCTCTGACCATCACCAACCAGTCACACACATACCATTCAGACTAGCCAACGTGGGTGAAGTGTCTTGCCCAAAGACACAGCGTCAATTTAATCTCAACAGCCATCCCAATGTGGCACCTAGAGTTCCGGAGCTCTCCCATCCAAGTACTGCTAAGGCCCAGCATGCTTAGCTTGCTAGGTCTGATGGGATCAAGCATTGACAGGCTGGTATGGCCTGTCAATGCCCGCAAGTGCCCTCAACTTGGCACTGGAGGGTTTTTTTTGTTTTTAATGTATTATATTCGTCCCTCAAATGGGGACATTCTTCTGCATTGCACCGCAGCAGGCAGCCAAGATGGCGCCAATTGTTGGACACTTGGGCATGAGCCCAGTGGGAATCAAAACGTATTCTCCCGGTCCAAGGGCGGACATTCTAACACTGAGACTCCTTCTTTTTTTGGAGTTTTATCCAAATGCTGGACACGAAAGCTTGTAAATAACCAAAAAATTGAGCACATTAACAAAAAATACTCATTTTTAGTCAAATTTTTTTATGGCAGAAACCAAAAACAATCAGGATTTTAACTCTACAAAAAAAACATCAAAGCAGAAGAATAAACGTCTGTAGAGACAGCGGTAACATCCACAGCATTGCATTTTCTCCGCTCCTTCAGACCACTGCCCTCCAGTCACAACTCACGTGACGCTGAGTGTGCGTAGGGAAAGACAAAGTGGGAGTGTTTATGTGAACATCTGACCGTCCGTCTGCGAGAGAGACAGATAAAAAGGGAGGCACACTCATAGCTGGCAAGTTAAAGTCCCCTCTGTGCCGAAATTTACCAGATGGTACTGGACAGAAACCAGTACGATTACTCACTTTTGCTCACATAACCCCACACGTACAAGTTCATTTTCAAACAGCACGCTAAGTAAGCAAAAAGACTTTTGTACGTATTTTTGATGACTAATTTAAAAAATGAGTTTAAGGATGAAGTAAAGTTGCTGTCTCTTTTTTCAAGCTCCAGTTGGGGCACCTGATCCTCATTAAAAAAATTATTATTAAAGTGTTAAAATGTTCACAGCCAAAATAGAACATTTAACAACTAGATTGGTAACGACGCTCCCGAATAAAATACTGAGGGTAGTTTGAAAAGGGAAGTTTGGGGAAGATGGTGGCTCAGTGGTAGAGCGTTCGCCCTAGACTGGAAGTTAACCGGAAGTTCGCGGATTCGCATCCCACTGAGTTCACGTCTAGGGTCCTTGGAGAAGACACCTAACCCCCCATTTCTCCCACCATTGGCGCCGTCATAGGTGGCAGCCTACTGCGGTGAAGTGCAGCGCACAAATTTCCCGGTGAGGGATTAATAAATTATAAAATATATTAAATAAAGTGTTTAATAACCTGAGGCGTTTCAAGATGAGCAGTGATAAATATCCAGCAGGTGTTTGAGACTTGTCAGAAAAAAAAAAATCTCAAGTAAAACGTTCCGTTGTCGTCCAATTATCCAGGGCAAGGTCGCGGGGGCAACAGCGTCAGACGGGGAACCCAGGCTTCTCTAATCCCGGCTGCATCCTTCAGGTTAGCCAGAAGGTTCCCGAGGTGTTACCCGGCTAGCTGTTAGACATAATCTCTATAGCAGATCCGGTGTCTGCCCTTGGGTTTCTTCCCGATGGGACATGCCCAAAACACCTCACCAGCGAGGCGCTCGGAAGGCATCCTAACCAGATGCGTGAACCATTCCATCTGGCTTCTCTCGAGCAATGGATGGCAGAACTCCTCACTCTTCACTCTATTTCTGAGTGAGAGTCCAGCCACCCTGCGGAGGAAGCTCATTTTGGCCGCTTGTATCCTTGATCTGGCTCTTTTGGTCACCACCCACAGCTGGTGACCATAGGTGAGATTAGGAACGTAGATAAAACTTATTAAAATTATCAGGGATATTTCTAATCAAATTTAAAAAAGGTCTGTGTGTTTTTTGTCTTATTTTGAAAGACAATGTTTATATTTGTCAAAGAAACAAAAGCCGAGAATGCTTGCTGTTATTTACAATAAAAACATTTTGGTATTGTTATTGTTATTTATATGAATGATTTAAAAAAGAAAAATAATTCACAACCATACGTCTGATCTAAGTACAAGACCATGTTCGGCCATCTGGCCAAAGCCTTCAGACAATTTGGCCCATGGGAAAATATAGTTGAAAACTCCTGCTCTCATACAATGGGTGTGGTCCTCTGTGATCTAACTGGAAGGGAGAAAGAAATTCCAAAAGAAAATCCAAGACGAGCCACAAGAGAACAGTTTTGGAAGGCTAACTTTTTGCCAGGTCAAATTAGTATTTCATAAGTAAACCACGACTAACGCGAAGAATGAAACCTTCAATGGAAGGTTTCGTCCATAAATTATTTCACAACCAAAGAAAGAAGACCGGTGTTAAACATATGGAAAGGAAATGTGTCTCTTGTGACAGATTCATTCAGCAGAAATGTAAGTCACGGTCACAAACTCGGATGACATTCCAGTCCGCTGGAAAATACACGGCACTTCTCTACCTGGCCAAAAAAAATAAATAAAATGCAATCACAACAGAAACATGGCATCTAACACTAACCCGTAAAGATTTGGACGAAGGTGAAGTGTGCACAAGTCTTTGTTCAATGTACCACATAGGCCCTGTCCACACGGGTATCTGGTAAAAGGAATATATTTTTATCCATTTCGGGCTGTAATCCACACCAACCCGTCGTTTTTTTTTTTTTTACTACAAATCGTCGTTTTTGAAAACTCCGACCAAAGTAAAAATTTTGGAAAACTCCGGTTTTGCGTTGTAAACTCCGCCATTTGCAAAACCGGAGTTTACATGAAAACTTTACATGAAAACAACAAAAACAACAAAAGTGATGTTTTCTTTCAGAAAAAAACAGTCGCTGCAAAATAAATAAACAATAAATTAAGTGGGAAATAAACTTTTGAAAAGACATCAACATGACAGAGCAGCTTCAAAGACGTTAGGAGGACATTTTTAAAACTTAAAACGTTTTGCTCTGCAACAGCGCTGATCAAACATGCGTGTGGACATGTATAACCGGTGTTTAGCGTTTTTATGCGTCACTACCTGCGACAATTAATGCATAAACGCCATTTGTGTGCGTCCTTGTTTTTAATATCATACAATGGGCAGCATGGATTCTCTAAAAAAAAAAAAAACGCTCCTTTCTTTCTTTCTTTTTATCTTTTATTTCAGTCAAATTGTACATTTACAAATAAATAAATTTATTTATTTATTTGAATTTTTTTTATTTAAATTTATTTATTTCGTGTTTTTTTTACACACTAAAATGCGAAAGAAGGCGAAATAAGTTACAGACGGTTATTATCCGTCATAAGCCTTCCTAGAGCAGAGCTTACGTTTCGATAAATACTGCCCACTAGTGGTCTGGCATGCTTATAACCGCACTCAGAAGCGTATTTATACGGGTTCATGTGGATGCGTTTAAATTGAAAACAGTTACATGTGTACGCGAGAGTTTTTCTAAAACGGAGGACAGCAGATATGCGTTTTCAAAAATACCCGGCTACGTGTGGACATGGTCATAATCCATAAATCATATTAAAAACTCCACAGCTAAAATAACTTCTCGGATTCTCTGAAATCCACAGCACAGGTTCATCGTTTCTCTACATTAGTCGTCAATAATGAAAAAAATAAAATAAAGGTCCTTTTACATCAAATAACCACAACCAATTTGGTACGACCCTACGTGTGTATGGTATGCTAAACATGCACTAATAGGCCTTTTTCTACTGGTTACTGTTATGTTGTGCACGACAGGAAAAGGAAGCCTTGGTGGGTAGACAGTAGAGGAAACTAATTACACAAGCAACAACAGGAAGGAGCGGGGCGTCTGTGGGGGGAGGATGAAAAGTTTGCCAAACAAGTTTGCATTCAAGGGAACAAAACGTAAGGAAAAATACAGGATGATGTCAAATGTCATCATCATACGTTTATTCTTTGTGGAAAATCAGACTGCTTGTTATGTGAGAGGTTGATTCACGCTTTCATCTCCTCCAGGCTGGATTACTGCAATGCCCTCCTTATAGGGATCCCATGCAGGGGGATACAAAAGCTCCAGCACATCCAGAACTGTGCTGCCCGGATCCTGATAAGGAGGCGCAAATATGACCATATCACTCCCATCCTCAAATGCCTCCACTGGCTACCCGTTAAATACAGAATTCAGTACAAGCTCTGCCTCCTCACCCAACAGTGCATACACGGCACTGCACCTGTTTATCTCCAAGAACTCCTAACCCTCCACACCACTGTCCGAGACTGGCGCTTCTCCTCCTAACCCTCCACACCACTGTCCGAGACCTGCGCTCCTCCTCCTCCTACTGCCTGCATCAACCAAGGACCAAACTCTCCACTATGGGGGACAGGGTCTTCCAGGCAGCTGCTCCACAGCTCTGGAACGCTCTTCCTGAGAGCTTGAGGGCTCCGCAGAGCGTTGAGATTTTTAAGAAAAGACTGAAGACATTTTTATTTCTAAAGGCTTTTAAATAAAGTTTTTAGTGTTGTTTTTGTTTGTGATGTGGTTTTATTTAATTTTGCTATTTGTTGTTCCTTTTGGTCATTGTAGCACTTTGAGATCTCCACTGGAGATAGAAAGTGCGTTACAAATAAATTTTTTATTTTTATTATTACTTTCAAAATAAAAGTTTAGACATGCCTAAAGAAATTTGAGTCTCAAGTTCACTGGTTTCAGTGACAGTTTAACAAGCTGGTAGAGAACTGAACGCTCTGTGGCCTCACAGTACGAGATCTGTTTATTCAAAAGTTGTGACCTTTAAATTATAAATTAAACAGGATGTTGTACCTTGAGCCGCTATGGTTTGAGTCAGCTTTAAAACTTCATCGCTTTGCCAAAATAAAACTCCAATGGAAGTTCCCTACTTCCATGAAAAAAACAAAGCTTTTATTCTCACTTGTTGGAAAAGAGATGAAAATCCCAACAAACACGACTATAAATACTCATTTAGTCAAATTATATCTTGGACAAGGAAGCTACTGAGGAAATGTTCAGGGAAATTAAAGGCTGATATTTTATCCTCTTCTGTCTAGCTTACGGGTCAGGAAGTGGCTTCTTTTGGCACTCCAACTATGTCTCTTACTAACGCTAACATTTAATTATAACTATAGCAAATGCAGTATTTAAGACAATGACCTTAAATGGACTGAATATTTCTTCCAATTCTTATCTTCCACATATATATATATATATATATATATATATATACACACATATATATATACATATATATATATATATTTTACATACTCTATTCATCCCTCATTGGGGAAATTTGTGTGCTGCACTCCTACACCGCAGCAGGCTGCCCACGACGGCGCCAATGGTGGGAAAAATGGAGGGTTAGGTGTCTTCTCCAAGGACCCTAGACGTGCACTTGGTGGGATGTGATATATTTACAAACTTTTTAAAAAAATCATTGATAAATTATACCTAGAAAGAGTTTGTTATTTTAAAGGCTAAATTAAAATAATTTATCACATGCAGAAAGTGTGTTTTCGGACTGGCAAAATCCGGTTTGATTCCCACTGGCGTCATGTCTTACTGTCCCTGGAGAAGACACCTAACCCCCAGTTACTCCTACTATTGGCAGCCTGATGCAGTGCAATGCAGCAGAAATAAAAGACAAGAAAAAAGAAACTGGACAAATGTAGCTGGTCAGCAATCAAGCAGCCTGTACCCGCTTATGCAGATAACTTTGCTTTTTTGAAATGTTTCAATGACTTTTTTTTTAAACTTGTTAACTTTTTACCGAGCAACACTTTGCATTCATTTTATTTTTACGATTGTCTAATATCAAATCAAGTAATTGGTTTAAAAACACACAAATAAAGAACGGACATATTGGTTTCCATTTTGTTCCAGTACGGTACTGTAAATCGAACCGAACTGTGACCTCCAAATCGAGGTATGTACCCAATCGGGATTTTATATACACACACATATACAATATATATAAATGTATACATTCAGATGCATATGTTTAAGTAACTAGGCTTGGTTTGCCTCCAAATTCTGGATCGTTCATTTAAAGAAACTAAAAATTGTAATTGCAACAACAACAAAAATGCAGATGCCAATTTTTGTCAATGTTAGCTTACGGTTTGCTGTTTTGGTACAGCTAACATATCTAATAAGAAGACACAGAAATAAACTCCCCCCCTCTCCCTCTCCAACACACGCACATACAAAACCCCTGCCGGGATCATTAGAGATATTCATAGTCGGAGTGCTCCTAACATGCAATGACAAATTTGTGCAAGACAGCATGAAGGCCAAATATACCCTCTCTCTGTGTTCCCTCCTCTGCAGCACATCCACACACAAATCCTTCCTCTTTAAATTCTCTTATCCTACATCTGTGACCTCGACTTTTGTAGTTTGCTCTTTTTAACAATGTTCGGACTCTGTGGGTCTTCCTAATTGAAACGATGTAAGGAGGTAGCCATTCTTCTGTCTGAGTATCTAAGAAAGAACGTCTGCTAGCTGATGAACTGATATGCTTCTTGTTCATCATGAATACATCGATTTTATGTGTTTATTAAGAAATTAAGTTTTAAAGAGAGTTGACCCAGAATGCAGACCTAAATGTTGGGAAAATGTGAGGAATAAGATTCAAATCTGCAAATTTTCAAGTGTTAAACATAACCGTGATTTTCTCTTGATGCTTTAAAAAGACGTATAAAAAAATGAGAAGTGTAGTTACATCGAGGCAGAGAAGCATGAGTGGGTTGCTATGGTTACAGGACAAGCAAACTTTATAAAGTTGAACTTTATTGTCACAAATAAAGTAAGATTTCATATTGAGGATAAATAAATCTTCTTCCCTTCAGGGGTCCCCACAGCAAGTCAGTTTCTTCCATCTAACCCTATCTCCTGCATCCTCTTTGGTCACACCAACTATCTTCATGTCTTCCTTCACTGTGTCCATGAACCTCCTCTTTGGTCTTCCTCTAGTCCTCTATCCTGGTGGTTCCAAACCCAGATCTCTCTCTCTCCTCTGTACATGTCCAAACCATCTCAGTCTGGCCTTTCTGACTTTATCTCCAAAACCTCTAACATGTGCTGTTCCTCTGATCCTGTCCATCCTGGTCACTCCCAGAGAGATCCTCAGCATCTTCATCTCTGCTACCTCCATCTCTGTTTCCTGTCTCTTCCTCAGTGCCACTGTCTCTAGACCAATCAGCATGGCCGGTCTCACCACGGTTTTGTACACTTTTACTTTCATTTTAGCTGAAACTCTTTCTCTATCACACATCACACCTGATACTTTTCTCCACCCGTTCCAGCCTGCCTGCACACGCTTCTTCACCTCTTTTCCACACTCATTGTTCTGAACTGTTGATCCTAAGTACTTAAAATATTCCACTTTCTTCATCTCTTCCCTCTGTTACCTCACTTTTCCATTTGGATCCCTCTCATTCACACACATGTACTCTGTTTTACTCTGACTAATCTTCATTCCTCTTCTTTCTAGTGCAAACCTCCACCTCTCCAGCTTTTCCTCCACCTTTTCCCTCTTTAACACCAAAACAATCCCTGGAACATTCTGGTAGATCACAATCAAAACAAATTAAAAATAGGATTTTTCTGACTTTTCGGGAAACAAATAACTATTCCATCATTTTTTTTATTTGGATACTTATAACAAAATAGCCTTTAAGTTTAATTATTTCAATAATATTTCAAAATCCATTGACATTGAACCATAAAAAGGACTTAAAGCACCCTGTAAAGTTTCGTTCTCAGCCATGACATCATATAGACAAAGTATAAAATATGGCTTCTGAATCCGGCCAAGTTGGGTATGTTTAAAACAACCTGTCAGCGTGTTTAGATTAGGATAGCGTAAAAAGGAAATTCTATAATATAGAGCCACAACAAAAGTAATGGTCGTGTTAGAGGCGTGCAGTGATGACTGAAAACCAGCGGGTCCGTTTAGAAACATCCAGTCAAAGAGGACTTTAGAAGTCTAAATACTCACCCTCTAAATCTCTTAACAGTGGTCTATCTTTGAACAACACGGGACATTAGAATATCAGAAGAGATTTCTTAGGAGGGGCATTCTGTCTAAAATCTATCAGGAAAAGACAGTCGCTTCATGCTGGTTGCTCGTGAGCAAACGTTCGCACACACACCGTGCGGAGGAAAAGCTGGGCTTTAATATAAATGTCCCCTCAGCTGGAAATTGTTTCCAGTGCAGCTGAAAGGCTCCTTTTATCGAGGCAGCTAAGCACCCCTCCCCATCCTCCGTTTCTCCTACACGCAGGCATGTGGACACGCTTTATTTCAGCTCAACACTCCACCGACGGCCAAACTTTATTCAATCCTATTTAGATTCTTTAGTTTTTACACACATTGATCTTGTTTTTAAGATTCTAGAAACAACGTCAAAGATTCTTTGTAAAAAGCATCCCTTTATGGATTTTTTTATTGGAACTGAAACAAGACAAGCTTCCCACGTCTGGTTAAAAAAAAAGGGAAGGAGGGCTTGTGGGGGTCGGGGGGGGGGGGGGGGGGGGGAGTTAAATATTTTAAACAATTCCAAAAGGAAACTGGGTCAGTTGATTGATAAATTCAATTAACATTTAATTAAGTAAACGATAAGATTTTCTGGAAGGAAAGAAAAAGATTTTGTTCCCATGTCAAAAAGTTCGAAGCACCTCACGTGAGCAAGTCTGTTTAAAAGACCAAAAAAAGGGGTTCGGGAGGTGTTGGCCTAGTGGTAGAGACAGTTTTTTGACCGGAAGAACCTGGTTCGATTCCCGCTAGGCCCAAGCCGTCCCTGGGACCCCAGAAAAGACATAAAAGGACAGAAAATAAAAAGACTAAAGAAAAGGACAATTTGAACAACTTTTTAAAGCAGAAATGGAGTTTCTGGGATCGAATGATACAGCACCACACACACACACACACTATGTCATTTTACTAAAACAATGGCCCTCAGAAGAAGGGATCTGGAGAAACAGTGGACCGGCGTGGGTATAGCGCCACTAGCAACACACTCAACAGGAAGGACAGGTTGTACTTCAGCTGGTCTTTCATGTAAATGTGGGCACACATATTTCTGTGGACAAAATACACACCAGTATTTGAAAACAAGTTCCAGGAACGTGAGGTGCAGTCGTTATTGGTTGGCAAGTTTGTTCGCAACTGCTCGCAGATTACTCACACCCACGCCCACACATGTCATCCTTGGACTGAAAAATCTGGCATAATAATCGAGGAGTGTCCTGATTTTATTCTTCTCTTGCGATTTACAGTTTCCAGAACGTCCAACGATGACTACAGCTGATTACCATCATTATTCAAAGTGTTTTAGAGACTTCAAACACTTTGAAGTCTCTACAAGTAGCAACAGAGGTATAGAATAAGAATAAAGAGGATTTTCAGGCGTAAACCCCCACCCCAAAAGTGAATCAAGAAGTTCTCCACATTCTTTAGCCGTTACAAAGCCTACCTGTCAACATCCAGGCATGAAAAGAGAAGAGTCTTTCTAATGGTGTAAAACCTTATCTCAACAATCTCAGCACGGCTTTCCTTAGAAAAATTATCTAAGGAACTCAGATCTATTCAGTCCTCTCCCGGGGGCTGATCACAAACGCAAACAGATAACAAAAGAGGTAAGGTGGAGTTTTCCAGCCGTTGGGACACGGGGATCTGAACGCCACACCGGAGATTAAATCTCAGTTATTAAAGTTGGCTTTAGGAAATCTGTATCCGGTCTGACTGATCGAAAACACCCTGTGGTAAAAGAAATAAAATACTAGTTTTTAATTGTTTACTCTGAAACAAACCAATTAGGAGTTTAATAAACTTATAAAAGTGGGTGTGTGCGATGGTTAGGATAGTGGTCCCACAGCAACAAGATCAGGGTTTGAATCCTGGGTGTGGACGAGGCTTGGAACACTGGCCTTTCTGTGTGGAGTTTGCATGTTCTCCTCATATATGGGTAGGTTTTCTCTGGGCACCCTCCAGAAAAATATACATGTTAGGTGCTAGGAATAAGAAATACGACTGCTACGAAATACGACTGCAGCAAAATCCGAAATACGACTGCTACGAAATACGACTGCTACAAAATATGAAGTAGGCCTACGACTGCTACGAAATACAACATACTACTGCTACGAAATACGACTGCAACAAAATCCAAAACACGACTGCAACAAAATCCAAAACACGACTGCAACAAAATCCAAAACACGACTGCTACGAAATACAAAATATGACTGCTACGAAATACGACTGCAACAAAATCCGAAATACGACTGCAACAAAATCCGAAATACGACTGCTACGAAATACGACTGCAACAAAATCCAAAACACGACTGCTACAAAATACAAAATATGACTGCTACGAAATTGTCCCTAGGAATGAGTGTGAGCATGGGAATGGTTGGGAATGGTGTGTGGCGACCCGTTCTGCCTCTTGCCTTCAATGAGCCGGGATAGGCTCCAGCACCCTCCCGCGCAACCCCGTCAAGGAATAAGCAGTTCAGAAGATGTATGAATGATAAGCTTCATTCAGTCACCTTCTTATCTGTCTACCCCTTACAGGGACTGGGGGGTGCCGGAGCGCATCCTGGTTGATTCAAGGCGAGGGCAGGGTACACCCCGAACAGGTCGCCAGTCTGTCGCGGGGCCACACACATACAACCATCCACACACACACTCATTCATTCCTAGGGGCAATTTTGGCACCGGCCAAACAACCTAGCATGCATGTCTTTGGAGGGTGGGAGGAAACCGGAGTACCTGTAAGAAACCCACGGAAGCACGGGGAGAACATGCAAACTCCACACAGAAAGGACCTTGGCTCGTCCCCACCCAGGACTTGAACTCACGACCTTCTTGCTATGAGGCCATTGCGCTACCCACTACCCACTGCGCCACTGTGCCGCCCAAAATGATAAGAGTGTTTTATAAAATCCAATAAAAAGAAAAAGAAGAAAAACGGAAGAAAAACGATTAATCTTTACCCAAAATACTGAAATTGACCTCCAACGAAGAAAAAAAAAAACTTCCAGTAAAGAAAACATGGTTACATAAGTTGAATTCAAAGGGCATTTGATAAGAGAACAGAGACTGGAAACAGCTTTGCAAAATAATGTAAATGAATGTTTCCAGTTTGAACCAGCAGCTGTTTCCTGAACATGGACGTGCAAAAAAAAACCAAAAAAAAAACACAAAAAATTTTGTCGGATTGGCGTCGTGTTTTAAGACATACAAACACGTTAACGACCCTGCAGCATCAGTTAACTATTCATCATAGAGGATGACATACAGGACGCACATGCCCGAACACATGCTACTGTATCGATCTCGAATTTGAACGTAAGCAGCTACAACAACAACAAAAATAAATAAATAAACCGTTGCATAAGTAATCAATGAATGTGAGGCTCTCAATGGAACTTCCTGTTGGTGTCACAGACCTACGTCAATACGAAACTGAATTAACTCTGCAGAATGGCAGAGCACTGGCGGACATTTCTATTGACAAAGGCTTTGCTAGTACCAGCAGCTGTCGATACGAACAAAATACAGTCCTCATGTGGACACGAAGCATGATGGTCCCAACGTTCAACGAAAAATAGAGGAAAAAAAACCCCACTTGTTTATCTTCTTCTTCTTCTTTCAGCATTTTCCTTCACGGGGCACCACAGCAAGTCAGTTTCTTCCATCTAACCCTATCTGCTGCATCCTCTTCGGTCACGCCAACTATCTTCATGTCTTCCTTCACTGTATCCATGAACCTTCTCTTTGGTCTTCCTCTAGCCCTCTTTCCTGGTGGTTCCAAACCCTGCATCTTTCTTCTGATGTACTCTCTCTCTCTCTCCTCTGTACATGTCCAAAACATCTCAGTCTTGCCTCTCAAACTTTGTCCCCAAAAACTCTAACATGTGCTGCTCCTCTGATTCTGTCCATCCTGGTCGCTCCCAGAGAGATCCTCTGTTTATATGGTGCGTTATTCGCATCAATCAAAATACGTTCCCGACAATTCTTAAGTACCGTAATTTCACGACCATTAGGCGCACCGTACGAAAAGAAGCAGTCTCAGTCACACACCGCCTTACAACAACACACACGTAAGCATGCAAATGTGCGTATTAAAAAATAGATCGGGAGCAAAACTGAGTTTGGTTGTACTTTATTTAAGTAGTAACGATACTAAACAATCACATTACCGGTAATAGTCTGTATTCAAATTTGTCAAAGTCCTCATCCTCTGTTTCCGAATCGAACAGCTGCGCAAAATCCAACAGAGCAGGTCCACTTCGCTCCTCGCTGTCAAAGTCACTGTCTGTACTGTGCGGCTCCTCAGAAAGGATACCAGCTTTTGCGAAAGCTCGGATAACAGTACCAGCAGACACGTTAGTCCAAGCATCTACGATCCATTGACTCGTTAATGCTGAAATTTCTCGCGGCGGCTCGATTCCCATGCTCCTCCGCGTAGCTGATTGCCTTCAGCTTAATCTGAGCGTCATAAGCGTGTCTCTTTGCCATTTTCAGGGTTAAAACATCAATGTTGTGCATACAGCACATTCCTTTTTTATACACAATCCACGCTCACACTTCACTCTTTAACATTCTCATGCCTTTTCTTTCAGGTGCGCCTCGCCTCACAGGCACCGCTTTTTCTTTTAGGTCCGCCTTTTCTCACACACAAAGCGCACCGCACGAAAGGGCGCACCGCTCATTTTGAAGAAAATCTAAGACGTTTATACAGTATGCGCCTTATAGTCGTGAAATTACGGTAATTTATTGTGGATACAGTGCGTGTATTTGGTACTAAGCTGCTCAATCCGTGCAGATCTCTGACCTTGAGTTCCAGATTCACTGACACATATGAAATGAATATGAATGGTGCTGGGTCCTTGCACCTTCAAAGCTGCCATCAGGACTTTCCATGGCTCTACGATGCTTGCATGTGACAGTGTCACAGTCAATACATCAGCTGCTGCACCAGGGCGGAATGACGTAATCCTGGTGCGTGAGTCAGGCTGGCAACACATGGCGAGGCTGATACACACATATCCACCAACATGCTTTGCTCAAACTGGCGCTGGCGAATTCAGAAGGGTTTTTCGCCTCCCCTGATCGCATCAGTCAAACGCCCCTCATGGTCCCCCGTTAGCGTCGGCAGCCTGAGGCCAAAAATTGCCTGCAGATCTCTTCCTGACTCCAGCTACTCTGTGTCAGACATGCTGAGCTAAGCTGGGGTTGAATCAGGGATAGGGAGAAGCGTTTTCAGAAGCAAGGATCCCCCCCCATTCACTGTTCTTTCATCAGAGACCGGCACACCGCTCACCTCTAACCCTGACCTCTGACCTCTCTGTGTTTCTGAGCAGCCAATGGGGTCCATGTGGGAATAAACTGTGGGCTGCTTTGGAAGCCACACACAGAGAAGCTGTAAGCCACACTAACACAATAAACAATAATCCATTATCCTTAACAGATGTTTAGGTTTAAAAAAAAAAAGTTCTTTGAGTTTGATGATCTCACAGATACCGTAATTTCACGACCATTAGGCACACCGTACGAAAAGGCGCAGTCTCAGTCACACACCGCCTTACAACAACACACACGCAAGCATGCAAATGTGCGTATTAAAAAATAGATCGGGAGCAAAACTGAGTTTGGTTGTGCTTTATTTAAGTAGTACCGATACTAAACAAGCACATAATAGTCTTTATTCAAATCCGTCAAAGTCCTCATCCTCTGTTTCCGAATCGAACAGCTGCGCAAAATCCAACAGAGCAGGTCCACTTCGCTCCTCGCTGTCAAAGTCACTGTCTGTACTGTGCGGCTCCTCAGAAAGGATACCAGCTTTTGCGAAAGCTCGGATAACAGTACCAGCAGACACGTTAGTTCAAGCATCTACAATCCATTGGCAAACTGTAGCGTAACTCGCCCGGCGCTGCCTTCCACCCTTCCACGGCTCGATTCCCATGTTCCTCCACGTAGCTTGATTGCCTTCAGCTTAAACTGAGCGTCATTAGCGTGTCTCTTTGCCATTTTCAGGGTTAAAACAGCAATGTTGTGCATACAGCACATACCTTTTTTATACACAATCCACGCCCACACTTCACTCTTTAACGTTCTCATGCCTTTTCTTTCAGGTCCGCCTCGCCTCACGGGCACCGCTTTTTCTTTTAGGTCCGCCTTTTCTCACACACAAGTCGCACCGCACAAAAGGGCGCACCGCTCATTTTGAAGAAAATCTAAGACGTTTATATGCGCCTTACAGCCGTGAAATTACGGTAAGTCAAATTTGACACATTTCTGTCCAAATTCTTCAGTTTGAATCCGTTTAAACCTCCTGATTTTTTCATATGAGAAGGATATGATCTGACATGTGAGGAGTTAAAATGTTCCATCATGTCTGTGCTTGACCCGGGGCTGTGATTACCACCTTCAACACAAATTAACATGTTCTCACCACTGCACAAATGGCTGGGTGTCTGACTTCTGCCCACTGAGCGTGCATGACTGAGTATGTGTGGCAGCAGTCTCCACTTTTTTTTTTTTCTCTCTTCTTCCTAATCGTGATGGCGTGTGGGTTCCTGTCGCTGTGACCTTTTCACACCGAAAGACGCAACGAGGCTAAATCATTATGAAAAAGCAGACTTGTCATTTTTTATCATCGACGTAACGTCGTTCTATTTATTTACATGTGTTTTTAAAATTCTGATTTTACCTAAAACGTCAACAAAGGCTCCGGTTTTAACCCTTTGGATTTTTTTTTTTTTTTACTGTACTCTATTTATTCCTCCGTTCCGTTCGTACTGTTCTGTCGTCTTCCGATTATCCGGGGCCGGGTCGCAGGGGCAACAGCCTCAAACGGGCAGCCCAGGCTTCTCTCACCCCAGCTGCATCCTCCAGCTCACCCGGAAGGATCCCGAGTCGTTCCCTGCCAGCTGTGAGACATAGTCTCTCCAGCGAGTCCGGGGTCTGCCTCTTGGTCTCCTCCTGGTGGGACGTGCCCGAAACACCTCACCAGCGAGGCACTCAGGGGACATTCAACTAGATGCCCGAACTACCTCATCTGGCTCCTCTCGACCTGGAGGAGGAGCGGCTCGACACCGAGCTCCTCCCCGATCTCTGAGTGAGAGCCCAGCCACCCTGCAGGAGGAAGCTCATTTCAGCCGCTTGTATTAGCGATCTCATTCTTTCGGTCACCACCCACAGCTGGTGACCATAGGTGAGAGTTGGAACGTAGATCGACTTGTAAATTGAGAGCTTTGCTTTTCGGCTCAGCTCTCTCTTTACCACGACGGACCGATGCAGTGTCCTAGTTATTGCTGATGCCGCACCGATCAGACTATCGATCTCCCGCTCCATCCTTCCCCTACTCGTGAACAAGACCCCGAGATACCTAAACTACTCCACTTGGGGCAGGACCCTGTCTCTGACGTGAAGGGGGCATGCCACCCTTTTCCGGGCGAGGACCATGGTCTCGGATTTAGAGGCTATTTATTCCTCAATGGGAAAATTACTTTAAATAAATAAATAAATGAATTACTCTATTCATCCCTCACCGGGGAAATTTGTTTGCTGCACTCCTTACACCGCAGCAGGCTGCCCTTCAACGGTGCCAATGGTTGGAGAAGCGGGGGTTAGGTGTCTTCTCCAAGGACCCTAGACGTGCTCTCCGTGGGACGCGAACCCGCGACCTTCCGGTCCGCGGGCGAACGCTCCAACCACGCGGCCACCGTCTCCCCCTTTAGGTGTTTGCTCCAGGGAAACTCAGGCGTGGGCCTAGTGGGAACTGAACCAGCTTCTCCCGGTCCAAAGACGAACAATTTACCACTGAGCCAACGCCTCGCGTTAAAACAATAAGCTTTTGGAACTACTGTGCTTGTGTTGTCTGAGTAGCTGCATGTCCTGTCCTATCTGTCCTCAGGCTTATTGAAAGCAGCGATGTTAAAAATTCACCGTGTACCCCCCGAGGTCCCCAGTCATGTCTGTTGTGTATTCATTCAGCAGGTCTTATCAGAACTGAGGTGCTTTCTTCTTCCCCCCCTCCATCTGTACTCCTCTCGCTTGTTGGTACAACACACATACCTGCAGTGTACCTCCTTTACATATACTCAAACAGGCTACGGATTCAAGCGTTTCGCTGTTGCCATAGGGACTATTCCGACCCTGTCAGCACTTCTGAAGTCCGCCCGGAGCGAGGTAATTTGCCCCTCCTCATCCTTCACAGTTTTTGTATCCTTTCACCCTTCTTTCTTTTTCTCCTTTTGAGGAATGGAAAAAAAATCCCATCCTCCATTCTCCAGGGACATGACTGTTCCTTCTTTTATTATTTCCCTCAGATTCATTCACCCACAGTGTTTGGCACCAACAGTCTTCTCTCCTCCTACACTCACTCCCACTCTTTAAATTCTCACTGACAATGTGTGTACACACTGGCTCCTTCCCTGGGCTGCCAGAGTTGGAAAGCAGGAGATGAGGGGACAGGGGGGGGAAATGTATATCTGCTGCCGATCTGGGGAACACCAGATCAACCAGAGAGCTGATATTTTCCCCCCAACTTTCCTCAGGGAACACAGGAAGCTCATCTGATGATTTGATTGGGTTACGCCACAAAGGGAAGTAGCTGTTATAAAAATTGCGAAACCTGAAATGTCTTACTATTGTTCAGAGTCTGACCTTTGCCAATGTGCAGCTGGCACCTTGCCAAAGTGAGCCTAGGGCCGCTTTGATACAACTGTCTGAAAGAGGGCATTCGAACCAGTTACTCAAGTACGGTAACCGTATCCGTTCTTGCCAAGCGTTAGCGGAAAATATTCAATCTTCTCGTGAATTTCACGAGAAAATTCTCCTCATAAAACAATTGAGTAACAAACTGGTTTGTCAAACGACAGACGGAAGTTTGTTTGAAATACGGACGAAATCAAATCATGAATACAAGAGAGGATGATCGAAACTTGAATGAAAAAAATTCAATTTTATTTGTATCGCCCAAAATCACAGAATTTCCGTCTCAATGGGCTTCGAAAGAAAACGCGAAATGTATTAACACAATACACAGCAAGAAAAATAACTAACAAATGCTAACTAAACAAGACTAGCACATTTATGCACTTAGACTCTCCTTCACAGTGAGGAAAAACTCCTAAAAAACCCATCAGAGGGAAAAATAAGAAACCTCGTGGGGATCCACAAGAAAGAGGGATCCCTCCCCGGGACGAGCAACCAATGTGTCAAAGATTATCGTTTAAATATTAGCTTATTCTACTCTATAGTTCTTCTTCTACTTCTTCTCTTTTCAGCATTTACCTTCAGGGGTCGCCATAGCGAGTCAGTTTCTTCCATTTAACCCTATCTTCTGCATCCTCTTTGGTCACACCAACTATCTTCATGTCTTCCTTCACTGTATCCATGAACCTTCTCTTTGGTCTTCCTCTAGTCCTCTTTCCTGGTGGTTCCAAACCCAGCATCCTTCTTCTGATGTACTCTCTCTCTCTTCTCTGTACATGTCCAAACCATCTCAGTCTGTCCTCTCTAACTATATCTCCCAAACCTCTAACATGTGCTGTTCCTCTGATCCTGTCCATCCTGGTCACTCCCAGAGAGATCCTCAGCATCTTCATCTCTGCTACCTCCATCTCTGCTTCCTGTCTTTTCGTCAGTGCCACTGTTTCTAGACCAAACAGCACGGTTTTGTACACTTTCCCTTTCATTTTAGATGAAACTCTTCTATCACACCAGATACGTTTCTCCACTCGTTCCAGCCTGCCTGCACACGCTTCTTCACCTCTTTTCCACACTTTCCCTTTCATTTTAGATGAAACTCTTCTGTCACACATCACACCTGATATGTTTCTCCACCCGTTCCAGCCTGCTTGAGCATGCTTCTTCACCTCTTTTCCACACTCTCCATTGCTCTGAACTGTTGATTCTATGTACTTAAAATCTTCCACCTTCTTTATCTCTTCTCTCTGTAACCTCACTTTTCCATTATTCTACTCCACAGTTAAATATCTAAAGAAGTCAATAGATGTTCTTCATCCTAAAAACAGTTAAGCACCCCTAAATTATCAGGACTAGAATCACCCCTAACCCAAACAGTCACAAAATCAAATGTTCTCCCACTCCCGTTCTCAAACATCATAGTGCGGAAATTGACAATTCAAGACCTTTTCGGTAACCTGCTACAGTTCAGATGTTCATAAAGATTCATCTTAATTTTACATTAATGAGCCCCATGCGGTTTTTGGCCTGACGTGACATCCACACAGGGGGTCGGATCATGTATAAATGACAACAAAATATCACCCTTCACTGGATCAGCTTGAAGCTTCCGCAAGCAAGAGCGGACACCGTTGGGATAGCTGATATCTACGTGGAGGGACACATTACAAAGTTTATCCTTTCTATACATAGACCTGGCAGTATTCTTAGTGCCACCACGCACGAGCTGCAAAGATGATTTACATAAACCTGCCAGAGCGGGAATTAAAAAAAAAAAAAACAGATGAATGCATTTTTTACTGCTTTAATTTGCAGAAATGCTCGCCGCTGGTGAGAGCTTGTAATGCACAGCCAATGACCTGCTGCAAAACAAGTTAATTTGTCACATGAGGATGGTGACTGAAAGAGTATGAATGGACTTGTTTAGTCACCTGACGGCCTCAGACGAGCCTCTGTTTAAAGCCGTACTCCTTCATTAGGAACGATAAACTAGGACTAGAAGCTGCTGTGCTATCCAAACTCACCTTCTAATAGATAGAGAGATAGATAAAACTTTTTAAACCCCCACAGGAGAAATTCTGGTGTCCAGCAGCAATGGAAATCACACAAACTGTACATACAAATAAATAAAAACAACATACAAACAAAAATAAAATAGGACTCTGTTCCTTCCAGAAACATCTGATCTAGTAAAAAGTCATGAATGACCTCCTAAAGCACACAGTCCTACAGCGCAGTTACTTCAGGTCGTTTTCTGGGTCATAATAACATCAAGTAGTGGGTGATGGGGGTTATTCAGGATACCATGCATTAAAGCCATCACCCTCCCCTCCAAAACAGCTCTCCACCAGGCAGTTTAAAATTTAGAGATGGCAAATACACTGGAGATCAAAATTTAAACACAAAATAACAGAGTAGACAGTAAACGATCGGGTAGAATAAAACGAAAGGAACGTCGATGAGTGGTTTTAAAAGAATGTTAATAAACTCGTAGAGTGAGAACAAAAAAAAAAATCTGGATGTTTCAACGTTACGTTTGACTTTTACGAGACCGAACGACATTGAAACGCAACACAAAAGTTAATAATCGACAGAAATCGTCAAACATTTAACCCTCTTTTCTCATAACTTTTCAGTCATAACCTAAACATTAAACTGATCAAATCCATGATGAAGGAGGATGGTGTTCAGTGAAGATAAAGTTTCAACAGCTTCCTGACTGAAAAAAAAAAAATCAATAACACCTCATGCTGAACATGTTGGCTTTTTGAAAAAAGTGGCCACAGCAGAAATAAAAGCTTGGAATAAAAGGATGAGGATGATGTGTGCGCTTTAAAGCAAGGATCTGTGGCTCTGAGAGGGAAGCACTATTACAGAGTAATAGATAGATCCGTTCCGTCATCTTCCGCTTGTTCCGGGATCGGGTCGCGGGGGCAACAGCCTCAAGCGGGCAGCCCAGGCCTCTCTCACCCCAGCTCCATCCTCCAGCTCACCTGGAAGGATCCCAAGTCGTTCCCCGGCCAGCTGTGAGACATAGTCTCTCCAGCGGGTCCGGGGTCTGCCCCTTGGTCTCCTCCCGGTGGCACGTGCCCGAAACGCCCCGCCTGCGAGGCGCTCGGGAGGGCATCTTGACCAGATGCCCGAACCACCCCATCTGGCTCCTCTCGACCTGGAGGAGGAGCGGCTCGACACCGAGCTCCTCCCGGATGGCAGAGCTCCTTACCCGATCTCTGAGTCGAGAGCCCAGCCACCCTGCAGAGGAAGCTCATTTCGGCCGCTTGTACCCGCGATCTCATTCTTTCAGTCACCACCCACAGCTGGTGATCATAGGTGAGGGTGGGAACGTAGATCGACTTGTAAATCGAGAGCTTTGCTTTTCGGCTCAGCTCTCTCTTTACCACGACGGACCGATGCGGCGTCCTAGTTATTGCTGATGCCGCACCGATCCGTCTGTCGATCTCCCGTTCCATCCTTCACCCACTCGTGAACAAGACCCCGATATACTTAAACTCCTCCACTTGGGGCAGGTAGATAGAAGATCAATATGAAAAAAAAAAATTAAAAATCAGTGAGATCTAATTTGTTTCTGATTGATTTGGAGTTTTTAAACAAATCTGAACATCGAGTAATTTCTCACCATGTCTACTGGGATTTCGCTCATCTTGAAGGTTTTCTTGTTCCTCACAGACGATCAACAACACATCAACAAAGTCAAACACAAACAGGTGAAAAAAAATCCCTTTTTTTAACTAGAAAAAATAGAAAAAAAAAAACTTGTCCTGATTGAAGATCCACAGACTATTTATTCCTAGAGACTCGCGATGTGTCCAGTCATAACATAGACGCTCCTCTATTGCACAAACATTCCTTCGATTATGCCGATTTATAAAATAGATATATTTCAAACCCGAAGGCCTTTTCCGATCTTCCGATCAACAACAATACCCTAGTTAAAAAAAAAGGTGCCTACGCCATGCGAAAAAAGCGAGCGTACTGGTACATCCGGAGACAGATCGGCTGTTCTTTCTTGGTCAAACCAATAAAAAAAACATCCACACGTTTGTCAGGAAAGAAAAAAAAAAGGTGGGGATCGGTGAAAAATGTGTGGGTCCGTGAGATGAAAAACGCGTGTGATTGTTGTTGGTGTCACGGACCGCACTGCTGCACCTTTACAACTCACTCAGCTGTCATCCTGCTACACTACTAACGTCAAGTTACACACACTGCAGCACCGGAACCACTTCCTCTCATGCTGTTAACAAAATAAAACAAAATTAAGAAAATAAAAGTCATGAAACTTTTTTAATGAAGTTAAATATTTTGGAGGGGACGCAGTGGTTAGCACAGCAAGAAGGTCAGGGGTTTGAGTCCCGATTGGGGACAAGGGTTGGAACACTGGCTTTTCTGTGTGGAGTTTGCATGTTCTCCCTGTGTATGTCTGGTACTCTGTTTTCCTCCCACCCTCCAAAAACATGTATGTAAAGCTAATTGGCCGCTATAAAATTGCCCTTAGGAATGAATGTGTGTGCAGATGGTTGTGTGGCCCTGCGACAGACTGGCAACCTGTTCGGGATGTACCCTGCCCCCGCCTTGAATCAGCCAGGATAGGCTCCGGCACCCCACGCAACCCTGTGAGGGATAGACGGATACAAAGGTGACTGACTGACTGACTAATTCTGTTTGGAGGGGGCGAAGTGGTGCAGTGGTCAGCACAGTGGCCACACAGCAAGAAGGTCAGGGGTTTGAGTCCCGGTTACCCCAACCAGGTCAGAGGGTGGGAGGAAAACCTCCATTTTCCTCCCACCCTCCAAAAACATGTATGTGAAGCTGATTGGCCGCTATAAAATTGCCCCCAAGAATGAATGTGTGTGCAGATGGTTGTGTGGCCCTGCGACAGACTGGCGCCCTGTTCGGGGTGTACCCTGCCTTTTCCTTAGGGATGGACGGTTTAGATCACAGGTGTCAAACGTCCTGGGGGGTCGGTGTCCTGAAGGTTCTCTATGTGTTCTTACATCTACACACCTGATCCAGGTTACCGAGTCAATGGGCCAAATTGGAACACAGGGTGCCGGAGCCTATCCCGGCTGATTTGAAGCAAGAGGCAGGGTACACCCCTAACAGGTTACCAGTTAGCTGCGGGGCTGCACACACAGACAACCATCCACACACATTCATTTCTAGGCGATATTCCACATCTGTCAATGAACCTAACATGCAAATTTTTAGAGAGTGGGAAAAAACCGGAGTACCTGGAGAAAACACACATGTGCACGGGGTGAACATGCAAACTCCACACAGAAAGACCAGTGTTTCAAGTCTCGCCCTATGCAGGACTCAAACTGTAAGTGGTTTTTAAGATTTCTAAAAGTGCAGTCGGAGGTAGAGCCTTTCCACCAAGCGCCTGTTTTACTATGTAAGCTCCCGGCTCAAGTGAGAGAAACAGACACAGTTGGGTTTGAACGAGCACTAATAAAGACGTTCTTTTTTTTTGTAGAACAAAAAATAAGAAGACATGCTACCATATTGATTTGTGAGGTAGAAACCTTTCTTGATTGTCTCCTTTGGGGATTGTAAAAGGTCAGGGGTAACGGTGAAATGCTCAGCGAGGACTACAGGTAGTGTCTTCTGTTGGTTTCCATTATGCAACAAGAAAATAAAATATATCTAGTTGTGTTTTCAATCTTGCAGCAACAGACACACACAAAAAATTACAATGACGTGGTCAATAAACTTTGGAGGGATCCAGTTTAGTGACCTCAGGATTGGATCTCTGCTTTTTGCGGATGATGTGGTCCTGTTGGCTTCATCAGACCGTGATCTCCAGCTCTCACTTGATCGATTTGCTGCCGAGTGTGAAGCGGCCGGGATGGGAATTGGCGCCTCCAAATCCGAGACCATGATCCTCGCCCGGAAAAGGGTGGAATGCCCCCTGCGGGTCAGGTACAGGGTCCTGCCCCAAGTGGAGGAGTTTAAGTATCACGGGGTCTTGTTCACGAGTGGGGGAAGGATGAAGCGGGAGATCAACAGGCAGATCAGTGCGGCATCAGCAATAACTAGGACGCTGCATCGGTCCGTCGTGGTAAAGAGAGAGCTGAGCCGAAAAGCAAAGCTCTCGATTTACAAGTCGATCTACGTTCCAACCCTCACCTATGGTCACCAGCTGTGGGTGGTGACTGAAAGAATGAGATCACGGATACAAGCGGCCGAAATGAGCTTCCTCCACAGAGTGGCTGGGCTCTCACTCAGAGATCAAATGAGGAGCTCTGCCATCCGGGAGGAGCTCGGTGTCGAGCCGCTCCTCCTCCGGGTCGAGAGTAGCCAGATGGGGTGGTTCAGGTATTTAGTCAGGATGCCCCCCAAGCGCCTCGCGGGCGAGGTGTTTCGGGCACGTCCCACCGGGAGGAGACCCAGGGGCAGACCCCGGACCTGGTGGAGAGACTATGTCTCACAGCTGGCCGGGGAGCGACTCGGGATCCTTCCAGGTGAGCTAGAGGATGTAGCCGGGGTGAGAGAGACCTGATCTGCCCATTTGAGGCTGTTGCCCCTGCGACCCGACCCTGGAACAAGTAGAAGATGACGGAACGGAACGGAACGGTCTATAAATTGCTATTTTTAATCAAAGAGAATTGCATGTGTCGGTATGGAAGTAATGAAAATGTGTTATTTTGAAATATTTTTTTCAATATAGTGAAACTAAAAACATATCCATTTAATAAAAATATTCTCTTTGATTTGTGAAATGAGCTCCTTGTGTTGGCTGTGTTCTTATTTCTATCAGAGGGCAAGATTTCCATCAACGGCAGAGCTCTCCTCTCTCTTGTGCACTGAGGTAAATCTATTGTGGCATCAGGAAAGGGTTTTTCTCTGAGATCTACTGGATTAACAACCTAATCTCCCCGGCATAAAGGGAGAGTGAAGAGGGGGTAGTGAACCCAGCACACAGACAATACACACACAGAACAAAGAGCATACATGCACACACATACAGAAAGGTGTGAAAGTGATTTTGTTGGCTGTGTAATCAAAATTAAGGCCAGTGTTTGATTTTTCAGCAGGTGAGTAAAGTAGGACACTGACGGTATTTTTCTGCTTCGTTTGTTTGGTTGTTTTCTAATGTATTGATCATTTTAATGTTGGAAAAAACATATTATTTTTAGATTGTGTTTTTCATGTTTGGCAAAAATTATGATCCGTAGTGAGAAAAGAGAAGAGGTGGAGGAAAAGCTGGAGAGGTGGAGGTTTGAACTAGAAAGAAGAGGAATGAAGATTAGTCAGAGTAAGACAGACAGAGATGTGTGTGAATGAGAGGGTTCCAAATGGAAAAGTGAGGTTACAGGAAGAAGAGATAAAGAAGGTGGAAGATTTTAAGTACTTAGGATCAACAATCCAAAGCAATGGAGAGTGTGGAGAAGAGGTGAAGAAGCGTGTGCATGGAGGCTGGAATGGGAGGAGAAAAGTATCAGGTGTGATGTGTGATAGAAGAGTTTCAGCTAAAATGAAAGGAAAAGCATACAAAACCGTGGTGAGACCCGCCATGCTGTTTGGTCTAAACCAGGCATGGGCAAACTACGGCCCGCGGGCCACATGCGGCTCGTTAAATTGAATTTGGCCCGCCGAACATGAAAAATTTAAATAAATGAACCTTAATGCTTTATTTGCTCTGCAATTTTGATGTTTTCTCACTAGATGGCGCACTCTAGATATTTGGCGTTGTTCAGAAAATAACGACACCGCTCCCATTAAAATGTGTGTGTCTTCATGATGCGCATGTTGTCAAAATAAAGAGTGTGTGCAGTTATGGAAAGCCATCAGGGCCAATACACGCACGTAAACAAGCAGGTTGGATTTTAAAACCAAGCAAATTAAAGCAAATGTTTTCTTCATATCCCAAGATGTGTATTTTTTCTTCAATGGGGTGAGGTTACCAAAGCATGTCAACCGTCTGCTCCTGTTCCGGCCCCTTTATCAAATGTTAGTACTCAATGCGACCCGTGAAACAAAAAATAGCCCACCTCTGGTCTAGAAACAGTAGCACTGAGAAAAAGACAGGAAGCAGAAATGGAGGTAGCGGAGATGAAGATGCTGAGGATCTCTCTGGGAGTGACCAGAATAGACAGGATCAGAGGAACAGCACATGTTAGAGGTTTTGGAGATAAAGATTTTGGAAAGGCCAGACTGAGATGGTTACGACATGTGCAGAGGAGAGAGAGAGAGTACATCGGAAGAAGGATGCTGGATTTGGAACCACCAGGAAAGAGGACTAGAGGAAAACCAAAGAGGAGGTTCATGGATACAGTGAAGGAAGACATGAAGATAGATGGCATGACCAAAGAAGATGCAGGAGACAGGGTTAGATGGAAGAGACTGACTTGCTGTAGCGACATTCTTTGCAGATCTTTTTGCAGTTCATGTCAACATTGAAAACCATAAGAATCCCATTTAGAGTGTCTTAAGATGCTTTTATAACATCTATTTGGTCAAATATTACTTTAATCTAGATTGGAAAGTTAATCCATCAATCTCAGACATTGTTGTTTTTGGCAGCCATCTAAGTTTTCGTTTTAGTCTTCGTCTTTGGAACGAATATTAATTTAAGTTTTAATCATATTTTTGGCATATTTTTATATTTTTGTTTTAGTCATAAAAACCCAAAAGAATTTTGTCTAGTTTTAGTGTAAAAAAAAAAAAAAAAAAATCTTACTTTAACAATCATGTCTTTATCACTGAGAATGATGCAGGTTATTTGTTTAAAAAAAAAAAAAAACCCTGCCGAGCTTTAACTCGCGCAAAACAGCAAACATAGAAAACAACGTAAAATAAATAGAAATTCTTCAGTGAGTGAGGAACGTTGTAATTTATTCATACTTAAAAATGGCACCTCTTAAAAACCTCTGTAAACAAAGTAAACATCGCATTGTGTCTTTAAATCAGTCGTTAGCGCAACCAAGCTAACTAAGGAAGTTAGCAGCGCCAATAAGCTAGCATTAGCTTGAAGTTAGCATGCTGTTTGCGCAAAATATGTGTAAAACTTTAAGTTTCTGACCACCAAGCTCTTTTGCTGCTGTTTTCACCATGGTGTGTGACTTCCTTGTGGCTGCAGGTGTGTTGTGTAGACGGTGTGAACGTGCAGCATTGTGGGGGGCGTGCCGCCGTGAGAGACAGATGCAGCCGCTGTGGTTTTTCTTTTCACAGACAGAAATGTTAAAGTCTGACACCTATTTTGTTACATTTTCGTCCCGTCATCAGAAACTTGCAAACGTCTCGTCACGTTTTATCACCAAAATTTCGCATTTATTTCATTATTGTTGTGTCATCGTCATAAAAAAATGCTTCGTCAACTAAATTATTTCGTTGTCGTCATCGTTGATGAAAACAACACTGATCTCAGATCTGCTGTCCTTCGACCACAGTATAGGTGCGTCACCCTCACCATATCATCTTTGTTGTCCTCTAAAATATTTCAAGTATTCTTTTGGAAGTTGTTATTTTGTTTTGTTCAGATTTCGTGTTTCAATGTATTTATTGTTCTTGATAATTTCTGAGGAAAAATGTTCCAAAACAAGCACATTTCACTATATTTGAAGCTGTATCAATGTCAGTCAGTCATCTTCTTATCCATCTACCCCTTTCGGGGTTGCGGGGGGTGCCAGAGCCCATCCCGGCCAATTTAAGGCGAAGGACAGAGTACACCCCGAACAGGTCGCCAGTCTGTTGCAGGGCCACACACATACAACCATCTAAACACACACTCATTCCTAGGGGCAATTTTGGCACCGGCCAATCAACCTAACATGCATGTTTTTGGAGGGTGGGAGGAAGCCGGAGTACCCGGAGGAAACCCACGCAAACACGGGGAGAACATGCAAACTCCACACAGAAAGGACAGTGTTCAAAGGCCCGTCCCCACCCGGTACTCGAACCCACGACTTTCTTGTTGTGTGGCCAATGTGCTACCCATTGCGCCACCGTGCTGCTGTTTATAGGTTAAACTGAAATATTTTGTCCCTGTCCCGATGTCTTTGTTAACTTGCTTTCTTTGTTTTCACGCTCAATAAGTCTTGACTATTTAAGTCATGGATTTACCCGGCCCACCCCTTTCCTTTTGCCAGAGCCAGGTCCATTTCATCTAATCCTTGACATATTCATTTTGGGTTATTCCGTTCGCTCGACAACCCAACATATCAAAAAACTGTCATTAATCCTAGGTCGGGTCATGTTAACTTAAACACAAGTAAGTTGATGTTCTCGGGTCTTAGTTATTAAAACTTATGTAGATCTTAAGCCGTGTAAGGGTTTTTCCATGCTTACATCACAACTTTACACAACTGGAGTCATTGCCAAGTCTCGCCATCTTGCCCCATCCCCAACTCTGGAGCTCGAATGCAAATAACACGTGGCATATGCACGCAATGTCCTCAAATGAGCCAGTGCCAAAATTCATTTTCACGCACAATAGTGAGGTGTCAGTGTCAAACTTCTTCTTAGTTAATCTCTTTCTTTGGAAACAATCCTGCAAATCGACATTCCACCATCAAGTCTCCTTATCTACTTTCTTTTCAGATGACACACCAAGTCCTTACTTAGCTATTTCCCTGATCACAGTAGCTGTCGTACAATTCAATTCAATTCAATTTTATTTGTATAGCCCAAAATCAAAGAATTTCCATCTCAATGGGCTTCACAAGAAAAAGAAGAATGCATTAACACAAATAGACGGCAAGAAAAATGACTAACAAATGCTAACTAAACAAGACTAGCACATTTATGCCCTTAGACTCTCCTTCATGGTGAGGAAAAACTCCTAAAAAAACCATCAGTGGGGAAAAAATAAGAAACATCGTGGGGATCCACATGAAAGAGAGATCCCTCCCCCGGGACGAGCAACCACTGTGTCAAAGATTATTGTTTAAATATTAGCTTATTCTACTCTACAGCTAAATATCTAAAGAAGTCAATAGATGTTCTTCATCCTGATGGAAACACGGGGGACTCCTCAGCCCGGAGATGTCCAGTACGGGGATGAGTAGATGTTCTTCATCCTGATGAAAACACGGGGGACTCCTCAGCCCGGAGATGTCCAGTACGGGGATGAGTAGATGTTCTTCATCCTGATGGAGCGAGGATGATGAATACAATCATCTGGAAGCATCTGCTGATTGCTTCCAGCAGTCAACGTGTCCAGAGCAGGACCAGAGCATGTCCCCCTTCCTTCCAAAAAAATCAAGCAGCTCTTTTTCATCTTCCATGCCCAATAATGGACTCCCAGCGAGTTTGACATGCAGAGAATAAGGGTTGTCTATTTATCTCAAGGACGTTCAATTAAAAGAACAGAAATGGTAAAGTTTATGAGCACAGAGTTGGGGATTGAACAAGGTTTGAAGGTGGGGGAAATTTTATATAAAAAACTCCTTGTTCTTGTATTTCTTTTCCAATTAATCTGTGTAGTCAATTTGCCCTTTCTTTTCTGGAGTCCATCTTTAAACCCATTGTTGGCTTTATTTCAGACCCACATGAAGTACAGTAAATGTTAGCTTCTTGTCTCTTAGGGAGGACAAGATGATCAAACTCACGAGAAAAGGTTAGGATCATATGTCGAAACAGAGACTAAACAAATCCAGAACCAGTAAAATGACTTTCTGACATTCCTACCATTATTCCAGTAGATTTCAGTTTTAATACGAGGTCATGATAACTTCTTCAATGCCCTTCACTACTTTATAGCTGAAATCTTACAAACTTGAGACAACAACTATAACTCCTACATTTCAATTAAGTAGCGTTATTACAATTGTGCGACACTAATGAAAATTAGTCAGAGTAAAACAGAGTACGTGTGTGTGAATGAGAGGGATCCAAATGGAAAAGTGAGGTTACAGGGAGAAGAGATAAAGAAGGTGGAAGATTTTAAGTATCTAGGATCAACAGTCCAGAGCAATGGAGAGTGTGGAAAAGAGGTGAAGAAGCGTGTTCAAGCAGGCTGGAATGGGTGGAGGAAAGTATCAGGTGTGATGTGTGACAGAAGAGTTTCAGCTAAAATGAAAGGAAAAGTGTACAAAACCGTGGTGAGACCAGCCATGTTGTTTGGTCTAGAAACAGTAGCACTGAGGAAAAGACAGGAAGCAGAGATGGAGGTAGCAGAGATGAAGATGCTGAGGATCTCTCTGGGAGTGACCAGGATGGACAGGATTGGAAATGAGTACATCAGAGGAACAGCACATGTTAGAGGTTTTGGGGATAAAGTCAGAGAAGCCAGACTGAGATGGTTTGGACACGTACAGAGAAGAGAGAGAGAGAAAATAGGAAGAAGGATGCTGGGTTTGGAACCACCAGGAAAGAGGGCTAGAGGAAGGCCAAAGAGGAGGTTCATGGACGCAGTGAAGGAAGACATGAAGATAGCTGGTGTGACCAAAGAGGATGCAGCAGATAGGATTAGATGGAAGAAACTGACTTGCTGTGGCGACCCCTGAAGGGAAATGCCGAAAGAAGAAGAAGAAGATTACGATTGTGCGACAAGTTGAAAAAAATGTCGTAGTAGGTCATTCTTGAGAGCGAAGCAAGTTATTTATTAGGATATAACATGTGTGGTATAGAGTGACAAGTGAGTTTTAGTGGTGACTTTTTTTGTACATTTGCACATCCTTGGTGCAAATTCCTTTTATCCAGCACACTATATCTTCAAGTAAAAAAAAAATCCATCTAGAAATGAATTATATTAAATAGGTCATTTAAAGGTCTATTAATCCCAGCCACTAATTCATTTTCTTAACCACTCATAAGGGTTGCTGGAGCCTATCCCTACTTGTCTCAGGTGAGTACACTCCAGGCAGGTTGCCAGTCTGTCGAGGTGTAGTGTTAATCCCAGATAAAAAAATGTTTGTGCACTACAGTTCTCTCTTTGTCATGTCTACTTTGTTTTAAAATGGCACATTTATACAACTTAAAAATGTAACAGAGGCTTTACAGCGGCTTGACTGCAAGGGACAACAATCGGCTGGACAGACTGATACGGAAATGCGCATCAGTGGTGCAGAGAAACGTGGACTCTGTGGGAGCTGTTTTGAAGACGATGATGAGGGCTTTAATGCAGGGCATCCTGAAAAATCCCCGTCACCCGTCTGCATGATGGGGCTATAACCCAGAAGAGTGTCCAGAATAACAGGTTCCTCTCACTGTGCTGCAAGACTGAGCGCTTTAAAGGTCGTTCACCCTTTCAGCTCTCAGGCAATTTAATTAAACAGAAGTTCCTGGAAGGAACTGAGTCCTAACGGGTATCTTATCACTATCGATAGTAACTTTTATTATTGCATATTGTTTTATTTATTTGTATGAACAGCCTGTGTGATATGTTGCTGTTGGACACTGGAATTTATCCTGCAAGAGATTAATAAAGTTTTATCAATCTATTTGTCTATTTATGCCATTTTTGAAAAGTGCACACCTCTGCCACCGGGGAAAGGTGTGCACTATTGGCTATCAATCAGTCTGGCTCACGGTCGGCCTCCTTGCTTTCATCGGCTACATAAAATTTGTCAATCAAATGGGCAAACAGTCGCTATATCGTTCAATCGGCGCATTTGATCCACAAGTCGTTAACTTGAATAACTTCTGCTATTGTGTTAATAACAACAGCAAATTTCAGAAACAATGAATAGAAGTCTATGGGCAATGAGATTTTTTGGAACCAGAAGCTACTTCTTACTTGGCACTCAGGTGGAAGCGACTTGCTACAGTATGCCCAGTTGTTCCATACGGTCACTGGTCATAACGCTTGCACAGGATTCGCAAAGAGTTGCCGGGCTTTCAGTGCTAGCGATACGCCATTAACACTTGTCTTCCAAGAACCTCCGTGGGATCCAGTTGAGTTTAGAATATATCCTCTACGGCGGGGTGCCCATTACGTCGATCGCAAAGCCATCATGGGTAGATCGCATGGCATTGAAATAGAAGTAGAAAAAGAAGAAAAAGTTGGCGCCAGCCTATCATCAGCCTCATAATGACATCTGCCCTGAAGTCAGCAGCTAGAGTTGCAAAAATTTAGGGACTCTTTTTTTTTTTTTCCCCCCAAAAAAAGTGTCAATCTTGCTGCTTTTCTGCTGTTACTGGAGATTTTTAGAGTCTGTGGCGTGAAATCACGTTGTTAAGCCTGTAATCAATAAGCAGCCCCCAGTGCTGCTGTGGCCCCTCCCCATCAAAGCACTGTGAGTATGTAGCAAATCGCGTTGTAGGGGTATTTACAGCAGGCTGGAGATTTTTGGAGTCTGTGGCGTGAAATCACGTTGTTAAGCCTGTAATCAATAAGCAGCCCCCAGTGCTGCTGTGGCCCCTCCCCATCAAAGCACTGTGAGTATGTAGCAAATCGCGTTGTAGGGGTATTTACAGCAGGCTGGAGATTTTTGGAGTCTGTGGCGTGAAATCACGTTGTTAAGCCTGTAATCAATAAGCAGCCCGCAGTGCTGCTGTGGCCCCGCCCCATCAAAGCACTGTGAGTATGTAACAAATCGTGTTGTAGGGGTAGTTACAGCAGGGTGGAAACGATCTGTTGGGGTTTGTGATGGTAACATGGGACTGGTAGATCTCAGAAGGTTTGATATTTGTAAAGTAGATCTTGGGACAAAAAAGGCAGGGCACCCCTGCTCTACGGTGAGATGTTTAAATAAAAAGAAGCTCAGCGTAGTGGTTAGTAAAATATTAGTTACTAAGGCCATTTTTTCACAAATACCGACATTGATTTGCAGCTGTGTTGCACATTAGACCGTAAGCACACATGTTTAACTAGTTTCTGAATTTTTCCATACTCCCTCGCCAAACACACGTTTAAGTTTCAGATTGTGTGTATTTGTTCAGTCTCTCTATCTGCACAGTCCATGTTTCTCTCCTCAGCACTTGTCTGTACTTGTTGGACAGTGCAGGTCTGTGTAATACGAACTCCCAGGTCACCTTTACCTCAAGTTCCCTGGTTCCTCTATTTAAGGTCTGCTGATCAAATATAAATGTAACATTTAGAGTGAGGACAATATGCCTCTGTAAGTGTCCGAGCTTTTTTGGCTGTGTTCTTCAGATTTTCCTCTGAGCACCTGCTGTCTCGCTCTGGCCACACACAGGCATGTTGTTGACATGAACACACATTTATAGTACGCCACCTGGGTGTAAAGAGGAAAAAGGTGGTTAAGTTTTTGTTTGCTTCAGAGCTCAAAGGCCAATTCACAGTTTAAGCAATCGGCTGGATCCACTTCCAGGGAAGATCTCTTTCTGTATCCAGTGTAACTACACGATGACTGCGGCCTTTGGGTTTTGAAGACCGGCATTCACAACACACTCACTGATCCATATATAAACACTGACTCTTTACATAGCTGTACACTGGCATTCCTCTACTAGCCTCTGCCGCCTCGCCATGTTTCCCACAGATTATTAACATGCACCGTGTGTCATAAGCTATTCTTAGGTCGTGACATAGACTTTGAGACAGGATTGCTAGAGAGGAAGCCTCCAACACAGCAACGCACCCAACATGATTCTACCCACCCTGTGGTTGATGGGGCAATCCAGTCAGGCTCTTCCAGAGAACTAATCCTCCCTTACCACAACCACATACTGGTGTTTTATATCATCTTAAGTTTCTTCAACGGCTTCTTCCTTTAAAAAAAAATCACTTTGTGAAAGAATTTAAAGCCCTTGTTTATAGTAGAAAAAGTTTCAAAAAAGTCTTCTGGACAGTTCAATTCTTGATCGAGACGTTTCGACTTCCATCCGGAAATCATTTTCAATCTGAATGAAATGGACTGGAAACTGGATCTATTATGAGGACAGCGAGGTGAAGATTCTAAGTAGAGAGAAAGGATGGTTTGAAAGAGGTGTGAAGGACGCCATCTTTGTGATGAAAGAAAATCCCTCACTGAATCGGAAGGGGAGGCGTTAGATAATTTTTGCCCGGGATTTACAGCAGCCTTTTGAAGCCATGGACTAAAGAGGACACCTCGTGACCCAGTTTCACGCCTCTCGTTGGCAGGAATTTCTATTCACTAGGCTTTTAGCATTTTTATAATAGGGTTTGTTTACTGGTCTGTGGCTACAATTGGAGCCATTCACGGCCATAATAGATAACACAGGCTCATTGGTCGAGCCCTGCCTATTTTTTTTTTTTTTTTTACCTTTTACTCAGGTTAGTATAAATAGATCCAGGTTTCAGTCCATTTCATTCAGATTGAAAATGATTTCCGGATGGAAGTCGAAACGTCTCGATCAAGAATTAAACTGTCCAGAAGACTTTTTTGAAACTTTTTCTACTATGGATCACTCCTGGATGAATGAGGGACTACACGGATTAGCCCTTGTTTAGTTTGAATCCACCTTGGAGACCTGAATCATTTTCTTTGCTTTACTTTCATACAGAATTCTAGCAAATTTTTTCATGGCTGCCAAAACTGGCTGATCTGGTGTTTTTATATTCGACGCTCCCTTTCTGTCATAAAAAAAAAAAAAAAGAAACAATGACTATAACCTGAAAAATCTTTCTTTATAAAACGGGATCAAGGCCTTCTCAGAAGTTATACCTGAGTTGGATTTGGATCAGACTTTCCAAGCTAGAGACTAAGCTATAGCTTATCCCCAGCTAACTGTTGTTCTGTGGATCAGGGGGGGAGGTTGAGTACGCCTTTAATCTGCCCACCTGTCTAACAGACTCACTGGTAAATCCTCATATGAATTTGACTTGGGATCTCTTTGACGTGCCTTTGCCTTCAGGCTAGATTGTAGATGCAAGTTATGTTTATAGTTTCCAATTTTTAGAAAAAAGAAGCAGACATAATTACAAGCTTTTCCCTTTTGGCTGTGAGAAACCCTTTGTCATTATTGAATATCTATGCCATCTGTTTGTCCCAGAAGGGGAATAAGGTAAATGCGGGGGGTTTGTTGTTTGTACCGCAGCATCCTTGCTACAGGGACTGTAGATTACATTTTGTACGGTCTACCAAAAGGTTACTGGAAGATATTTAACATTTAATGTTTATCTCTGGTTTCATGATGCATTCCAGAGAGGTTTTTCTTAACCGTCATCAACTAGCGTTTCCAGCTAATCCACCTGCTTGTTCAGCCGGCTGAACTGACAATGTGATTTATTTTCGGTGCTTGGCAAGTTTTTCCAAAACTGCACAACAATGTTTAATAGTTGTGTAAAATACTGATGAAGTGGTGTTTTATTTTGTTTTCTCTTCTGAACCGGTTATCCTTAACAAGGTTGCAGGGTGTGCCGAAACCTATTTCGACTGATTTAATCAGTGTTGTTTTCGTCAACGATAACAACAACTAAATGATTTAGTTGACGAAGCATTTTTTCATGACGATGACGTAAAGATAACGAAATAAATGCGTCATTTTGGTGACAAAAATGTGACAATACGTTTGCAAGTTTATGTTGACGAGACGAAAATGTAACGAAATAGGCGTCAGACTTTCACATTTCTGTCTGTGAAAAGAAAAAGCACAGCGGCTGCATTCTGTTTCTCACGACGGCACGACCCCCACAATGCTGCACGTTCACACCGTCTACACAACACACCTGTAGCCTCGAGGAAGTCACACACCATCGCGGCAATAGCAACAAAGAGACTTGGTGGTCAGAAACTTAAAGTTTTACACATATTTTTTGCAAACAGCATGCTAACTTCAAGCTAATGCTAGCTTCTCGGCGCTGCTAACTTCCTTAGCTAGCTTGGTTGCACTAACGACTGATTTAAAGACACAATGCAGTGTTTACTTTATTTACAGGGTTATTAAGAAGTGTCATTTTTAAGTATGAATAAGTTACAACGTTCTTTATTTTACGTTGCTTTACAATGTTTGCGGTTTTGCACAAGTTAAAGCTCGACAGTTTTTTTTTTTTTTTTTAACAAATAACCTGCATCATTCTCGTAATAAAGCCACGATTGTTAAAGTTAGTTGTTTTTTGGGGGTTTTTCCCACTAAAACTAGACGAAAACTCTTTTGGGTTTTCGTCGACAAAAACAAAAATATATAGAGATGACGAAAACGTGACTAAAACTTAAATTAATTTTTGTTCCAAAGATGAAGACTAAAACAAAAACTTAAGATGACTGCCAAAAACAACAATGGATTTAATGCTGGAGGCAGAGTAACCCCAATCACGTCGCGAGTCTATGGGGGCCACACATACACACAGTTACTTTTGGGGGCAATTTCATAGCGGCCAATCAACCTACCATGCATGTTTTTGGAGGGTGGGAGGAAACCCGAGTACAAGCATACGTGGAGAGAACGTGCGAACTTTACACAGAAAGGTCTTCCAAGGCTCGACCCACTCGAGACTCTAGACCCCAATCCTCTTGTTGTGAGGCCACTGTGCCAACCACTGTCCCTGTAGTAGTGTTAGTAGTGTAAAAAAAAGAAAAAAGGAGAGTCACATTTTATTGGCGTTGCACCTCATGGGATAAAAAAAATTCCAAAGTGCATAAGGATAAAAACACAAGAGAAAATTCCTTTTGTGACGGCATTACCAAGCTAATGGTTCAGTTAGGGAACCTTTCCTTTTTTCTTCAGAATCAGAAAATACTTGCATATGCAAATAATAATAATAATAATAAATTACTCTATTCATCCCTCACTGGGGAAATTTGTGTGCTGCACTCTTTATACCGCAGCAGGCTGCCACAATGGCGCCAATGGTGGGAGAAAGTGTCTTCTCCAAGAACCCTAGACGTGCTCTCTGTGGGCCGCAAACCCGCGTCCTTTCGGTCCACGCGTGAACGCGCTAACCATGCTGCTGTCTCCCCCTAAAATATTATTAAGAAGAAGAAGAAGAAGAATTAATGCTTTAAAATGGTAGGTGGCTTTTAAAGTTCAGGTGGTCACAAACCGTTTTTAACTTTTTTTAATGATTTTAGTTTTTATTCTATTGTTTTATTCTGTGTCTTATTCCAGTGTTTTCTCATGGGGATCCTCTATCCCACGAGCTCTGTCTGCTCAGTCTGTGGGGTCTTCTCTGTGGGGGTCTGACTGGCCTCGGTGGTGTGGGTGCCTCATTTTAGCCAGGTGGTTTTTGTGAGTGCCTGTGTCTCTTGGAGCTAGGTGGACCCCTATGGTTTTGGCCGCTGAAGTCGTGGGAAGGACGACTCCTGGTGTGGATTGATCCCCAGTTATTATTTCCTCACAGCATCAAGTCAGATGTTTTTTTTTTAATTTCAGTTAAAGAGACTGTAGCCAGCGGTTCAGGTGAAATAGGGGTTTGGGGAAGGATGGTGTATGAGGGGTGGAGGGGCTGTGTGAACGTCAATCCATGTTTGCAGTGTTTTGTGTGAGTGTGTGATTTTTGATGGATGCTTGTTTTTTGACTCACTGTTTTTTTTTTTGTTTTTTTTGTTTTTTTATGATCTGGATTTTAATATTGTCTACGTTTTTATTTATTCTGTTCAGCACTTTGTGTAACTTTGTGTTTGAAAAGTTCTTTATAAATCAAATTTTTTAACATGATGGCTTATCGAGCAAGTAGGGGTATCCACTTTTTTAAGGCTTCAGCCATATTTGAACGTCATTCATATTTATGCATTTATAGTAGTTTTGTCTATTTTTGACTGAATTCACTTGCTCATTATTTTGGATTATTTTGTTTACTTTCTCCTTTTTAATTATTGTTGTACATTTCTTGTACATTTTTCTCTCATTTTAAATTATTACTCTAATTTTTCTACTGCTCTTCTTTTGGTGCTGTAACAAATTAAACTACTCCTCGGGGTTTAATAAAATATTTCTGATTCTGATTCTCATGTTTGACAAATTTGCACGTCTTTCCATCCAGTGTTTGAATACTGTTCAAACGCTACGCTGTTCTTGGTCACGCCTTTTGTTCAAAACCATAACCATAATGTAAGTGTGTTACTGCATGTGCTCTGCTCATGCTCAGTCCCAACTTAATTTGATGCACTTTACACTGCATTTTTGGCCTCAAATGAGATTTACACTGTGTTGTACACACTTTAAGGTGGTGGTTTAAGCAGGTAGCAAGGCAAGGCAAGTTTATTTGTATGGCACAGTTCATGAAAAAATGTCATTCGAAGTGCTTCACAAGAAGGAAAAATGCATTAAATTCACAAAAACATAGAATGAAAATTTAAGAATTAAAAAGAGTGATTAACCTATAATCAAATGCACAATTAAATAGAACTGTTTTCAGTCTAGATTTAAACATTGTGTCAGTGTCGGCCTGTCTCACGGCCTCAGGAAGTTTGTTCCAGACTTTTGCAGCATAAAATTGAAATGTTTAGTCCTGACTCTAAGCTCCAGCAGAAGGCCGGTCCCAGAGGTCCTCAGAGTTCTAGATGGTCCATGTTTAGTCCTGACTCTAGACACCAGCAGGAGGCCGGTCCCAGAGGTCCTCAGAATTCTAGATGGTCCATGTTTAGTCCTGACTCTAGACACCAGCAGGAGGCCGGTCCCAGAGGTCCTCAGAATTCTAGATGGTCCATGTTTAGTCCTGACTCTAGACACCAGCAGGAGGCCGGTCCCAGAGGTCCTCAGAGTTCTAGATGGTCCATGTTTAGTCCTGACTCTAGGCACCAGCAGGAGGTCGGTCCCAGAGGTCCTCAGAGTTCTAGATGGTTCATGTTTAGTCCTGACTCTAGGCTCCAACAGGAGGCCGGTCCCGGAGGTCCTCAGAGTTCTAGATGGTCCATGTTTAGTCCTGACTCTAGGCTCCAGCAGGAGGCCGGTCCCGGAGGTCCTCAGAGTTCTAGATGGTCCATGTTTAGTCCTGACTCTAGGCTCCAGCAGGAGGCTGGTCCCGGAGGTCTTCAGAGTTCTAGATGGTTCATAAGGTACTAACATATCACAGATGTACTTTGGTGCTAGACCATGGAGAGACTTAAACACAAGCAGAGCAGCTTTAAAGTCTATTCTCTGAGCCACAGGAAGCCAGTGCAGAGACTTGAGCTCAGGACTAATGTGATCATATTTTCTAGTTCTTGTTAGGACTCAAGCAGCAGCATTTTGAATAAACTGCAGTTATTTTAAGACCTTTTTGTTCAGACCAGTGAGTAGACCATTCATTGTTGTTTTTGGCAGCCATCTAAGTTTTCGTTTTGCTCTTCGTCTTTGGATGAATATTAATTGAAGTTTTAGTCTCGTTTTTGTCATCTCTTTATATTTTTGTTTTAGTCACGAAAACCCAAAAGAGTTTTTGTCTAGTTTTCGTCAGGAAAGACTTACAACGTTTTTAGTCTAGTTTTAATGTAAAAAAAAAAAAAAAAAAAAAACTTACTTTAACAATCATGGGTTTATTACTGAGAATGATGCGGGTTGTTTGTTTAAAAAAACAAAACTCTGCCGAGCTTTAACTTGCGCAAAAACAGCAAACATAGAAAACAACGTAAAATAAATATAAATTCTTCAATGAGTGAGGAAAATTGTAACTTTTGCATACTTAAAAATGGCACCTCTTAAACACCCTGTAAACAAAGTAAACATTTCATTGTGTCTTTAAATCAGTCGTTAGCGCAACCAAGCTAACTAAAGAAGCTAGCAGCGCCGACAAGCTAGCATTAGCTTGAAGTTAGCATGCTGTTTGCGCAAAATATGTGGAAAACTTTAAGTTTCTGACCATCAAGTCTCTTTGTTACTGTTTTCATCATGGTGTGTGACTTCCTCATGGCTGCAGGTGTGTTGTGTAGACGGTGTGAACGTGCAGCATTGTGGGGGGCGTGTCGTCGTGAGGGACAGCTGCAGCCGCTTGTTTTTTTCTTTTCACAGACAGAAATGTGAAAGTCTGACGCCTATTTCGTTACATTTTCGTCTCGTGAACAGAAACTTGCAAACGTCTCGTCACATTTTCGTCACCAAAATGTCGCATTTATTTCGTTATCGTTACGTCATCGTCATGAAAAAATGCGTCAACAAAATCATTTCGTTTTCGTCATCGTTGACAAAAACAACACTGAGACAGTTATCTTGAAGCAACAGTAGAGGTGATGTAGCGAGAAGAGGGGGAATTCACAATGTCAAAGTCGAAGTGAAATTGAATTTGCAACCATTTTCTTGGCGAACATTACATTGCATCTTCACACTAAAATCTCCGCAGTAACTTGGGTTAAGTAGTCTTTTTAATCCTGTGGTATCACTCTGACACCCCCAGCTGGACGATTCCTACTTTCTTCCTCACAATAAATAGATTTTTGTGGATTTTTTATTGTTTCAAAATGAGCATTTTGGTTTTCGTTTCCACTATCGTTCTCACTCGCGGTTTTCTTTTTTATTTCTTCCCCATTCCTTTTTGTTTGTTCCAACTTTTGTACCTCAACTGGTTTTTCTTTTCTTCTTTTATCTCGCCTTCATCCGCATACCTGTTTATTTTTTTATTTTTTCTTCCTTCACACACTCGTCTTAAGTTTGAACACGTCTTCTTGTTTTCTTCATTCTTTTTTTTCCACTTTCATTTCCTCTTTTTTATGTTTTTTCTTGGTCATACTTACGTTGTCAGATCTTCCTCTTTTCTTAGAATTTCGACTAGCTTGTGTTTCTTCATCCATTTATTTTTGTGGGTTTTTAAATTACATTCCGAGATGGGAATTAGCGCCTCCAAATCCGAGACCATGGTCCTCGCCCGGAAAAGGGTGGAATGCCCCCTGCGGGTCAGGGACAGGGTCCTGCCCCAAGTGGGGGAGTTTAAGTATCTCGGGGTCTTGTTCGCGAGTGGGGGAAAGATGGAGCGGGAGATCAACAGGCGGATCGGTGCGGCGTCAGCAATAACTAGGATGCTGCATCGGTCCGTCGTGGTAAAGAGAGAGCTGAGCCGAAAAGCAAAGCTCTTGATTTACAAGTCGATCTACGTTCCAAACCTCACCTATGGTCACCAGCTGTGGGTGGTGACCGAAAGAATAAGATCACGGATACAAGCGGCCGAAATCAGCTTCCTCCGCAGGGTGGCTGGGCTCTCACTCAGAGATTGGGGGAGCAGCTCTGTCATCCGGGAGGAGCTTGGTGTCGAGCCACTCCTCCTCCAGGTCGAGAGGAGCCAGATGGGGTGGTTCGGGCATCTAGTCAGAATGCCCCGCAAGCGCCTCACAGGCGAGGTGTTTCGGCCATGTCCCACTGGCAAGTGACCAAGGGGCAGACCCCGGACCCGCTGGAGAGACTCTGTCTCACAGCTGGCCAGGGAACGACTTGGGATCCTTCCGGATGCAGCCGGGGTGAGAGAAGCCTGGGCTTCCTGTTTGAGGCTGTTGCCCCCACGACCCGACCCCGGAACAAGCGGAAGATGACAGAACGGAAATTACATTTAAAGCACTTTAAAGAAAAAAAAAACAAAAAACTATGAAGCTGCCAAAACAGAATGTGTGTTCATTCCAAAAGATTTCCTCATCATTTTGAAATGTTGTCATTTTTACTGGTAAAACCGACTTGTTTTTCAACTCGTCATGCTCATAACGTATCATCCTCCAGCTAGAAGGTAATGTAGGGACATGCACTCACAAACAATGTTCTCATGCAGCTGTGGCTTTGGAGAAAATAGAACTGGGTGCCAAACATCTTAGTCAGCCTCCACAGCCCTCCCAACCTCTCTTCTTTCCCGTTCATATTTCTGTTCCTCCTTTTTTTTTTTTTTACCACTAAGATGCTGAAAAATCAAAGCCTGAGGTGCTCGAGCGGGAAGTCCGAAGGTAAATAATTTGTTGAAAACAAAAGAAATTGTGAGACGGTGCTTTTTTTAAGGAGATCTTTTTTTTGTCACATAACAGAAAAGTAGATTATGTCATAAGAATGAAGGGCTCATCTGCTTCATTCAGTCTTCACTCAATGAACACGTGGAACTCTGCCGAGCAAATAATAGGATTACAAGTTATTTATACCAGATGGAGTTCTCATTGTTTTTTAAGAACTCTTTTGTATTGTTGTGACTTAACATGGATTTTAACAGAGCTCACAAAAGACACCGGCATAGACTCACCAATAAATAAGATTAGAACCCTACAGCTTTTAATATGATAAATCCTGTTATTATAAAAAAAAAAATAAAAATGGTGTATTGATGAACGCGGCCCGGTTACACTTAAATCAAAAAACCCTTTAAAAAGTATATCGATATCATACGTTTGCTTAATTTATCTACCGGAGTAAGCAGCATCATTTTTTTGAAGTCCTTGT
Organism: Neostethus bicornis; assembly: GCA_902685375.1. Classification (NCBI taxonomy): domain Eukaryota; kingdom Metazoa; phylum Chordata; class Actinopteri; order Atheriniformes; family Phallostethidae; genus Neostethus; species Neostethus bicornis. The sequence goes on along the minus strand of LR738555.1, from coordinate 2,488,872 downwards.
TAAAATGGGTTAAAAAAGACAGAATGTTTTCCAGTGGGAGTGTCTGTATCTGTTCTCTACGCTCTCGGCGCCACACTTCCTGCTTTAGTTTCCATCTGCTGAAATCCACGGGCATAAGGTCAAGGGAGGATATGTTTGTGCCTGCAAACCCACACACAAACAGAAACACACACATAGACTTGATTAAACAAGAAGAGCTGTGATAGACACAAGTAGAGCACATAGGGGCCCAAACGGAGCGGCTCCAAAAAAAAAAAAAAAAAAAAGACAGTCATGTAAATACTTTAAAATAAAAGGATGTGGAATCTAATCAACGCAAAAGTTGCACAAGAATATCAAAATTACTTTGAGAAGAAGCGGCCGGGATGGGAATTAGCGCCTCCAAATCCGAGACTATGGATGGAATGCTCCCTGCGGATCAGGGACAGGGTCCTGTCCTAAGTGGAGGAGTTTAAGTATCTCAGGGTCTTGTTCACGAGTGGGGGAAGGATGGAGCGGGAGATCGACAGGCAGATCGGTGCGGCGTCAGCAATAACTAGGACGCTGCATCGGTCAGTCGTGGTAAAGAGAGAGCTGAGCCCAAAAGCAAAGCTCTCGATTTACAAGTCGATCTACGTTCCCACCCTCACCTATGGTCACCAGCTGTGGGTGGTGACCGAAAGAATGAGATTGCGGGTACAAGCGGCCGAAATGAGCTTCCCCCGCAGGGTGGCGGGGCTCTCACTCAGAGATCGGGTGAGGAGCTCTGCCGTCCGGGAGGAGCTCGGTGTCGAGCCGCTCCTCCTCCAGGTCGAGAGGAGCCAGATGGGGTGGTTCGGGCATCTGGTCAGGATGCCCCCCGAGCGCCTCGCGGGCGAGGTGTTTCGGACACGTCCCACCGGGAGGAGACCAAGGAGCAGACCCCGGACCTGCTGGACAGACTATGTCTCACAGCTGGCCGGGGAACGACTTGGGATCCTTCCGGGTGAGCTGGAGGATGCAGCCGGGGAGAGAGAGGCCTGGGCTGCCCGTTTGAGGCTGTTGCCCCAGCGACCCGACCCCGGAACAAGCGGAAGATGACGGAACGGAACGAACTTTGAGAAGAAGAAAAACACCGTTTGTTTCTTTGAGTTTGAACAAAAGAGGAAGTATGAAGATTTTTTTTTTGAGGCCTCGTGGCTCAAATTGCAGAGATTTACATATTAACACTAAACTCTAGACTGAGAAAATGTGTGTGATGGCTGTTCTAAACAATTTGCATCGTGTTTATTTCAGATCACTATGGAAAGATTGTGATGCACTACAGCGAATGAATTACTACCTGTAAAAGAGGGGACGGGATTTTTTATTTTTTCCAGGGAAATGAATGTAAAACAATAAAAGTCCCTGTCAACGGAACGTTTCCTGTACTAGAATGTTTCATTTCACCCTCTGAAATCGCTTATCTGAACGGGTTTGCGGAGTGTGCTGGAACGTATCCTGGCTGATATCAGGCAAGAAGCAGGTTACACCCTGAACAGGTCACCTGGTACCTGGAGAAAACACACGCATGCGCAGGGAGAACATGCAAACTTCACATAGAAAGGCCAGTAATTCAAGCCTTACCTCCATTCCTGAACTTGAATCCCTGACCTTCTTGCTGTGAGGTAACAGTGCTAACCACTGCACCTCCGTGCAGCCCTTTTTTTTTTTTTTTTGCTTGTCGTAGAGTCATCCAGGAGGAGGAGCTTGGAGTAGAGACATTGCTCCTCCGGATCGAGATGGGGTAGTTCAGGCATCTGGTTTGTATACGTCCCGAGCGCCTCGCTGGTGAGGTGTTTCAGGCACATCCCAGCAGGAGGAGACCCAGAGGCAGACCCCAGACCTGCTGGAGAGACTATGTCTCACAGTTGGGCAGGGAATGCCTCGGGATCCTCTCAGGTGAGCTGGAGGATGCAGCCGGGGTGGGGAAGCCTGGGTGGGGAAGCCTGGATGGGGAAACCTGGGCTTCCTGTCTGAGACTGTTGCCCCCCATGACCTGGCCCCACATAAGCGGAAGACAATGGAACAGTTTGTTTAAAAAAGCATCTGAAGCAGGCCTTATCTGATTAATAAATTATTGAGAAAAAAAATCGATTGATCGATCGATTACTGCGAATAATTGAAAGCTGCAGCCTGAAAATATGTCTTCAAACATGATGCACTGTCCTAATAATGACCAATATCCAATCAAATTGTAATCATTGTGATGATTTCAGATTATAACCATTCCATTAATGCACGTACCCCAAATCCTTCTGATAATCCCCCCAGAAGACTTTAATTTCAGAGAGATTTGAAAATTTGACCCAGTGGCACATTTTCTGCTTTAACAGCCTTTTGAAAGCAGCCAAATCCCCAAAGCTTCCTCACAGTTCACTAGGTTTGGATTCCACTAGAGAAATAAAAAAAAAAAAAAAAACTACTGTATGAGATCATTAGTAATAACCGCTGTAGTCCTTTGAAAGAAATTAATTCTTGGATATTGTTAGCTATCAAAAAAAAGATACAAAAAAGTGCAAAATTTGGTTTATTTATTCCAGGGGTGTTAAATATAAATCCTAGGGTTCTATTTGAGGTGTTCAATTGGGCCCATAGGTGGAAATATGTCAGTCAGTCACCTTCTTAACCTCTTGCGGGTTGGGGGTGGATGGTCTGATTCAAGGTGAGGGGCAGGCTACACCCTGAACAGGTCGCCAGTCTGTCGTGGGGCCACAGGCATACAACCACACACACACTCATTGGTAGGGGCAATCATGTCGTGGCCAATCAACCTAGCATGCATGTTTTTGGAGGGTGGGAGGAAAACGGAGTACCCGGAGAATACCCACGCAAACATAGGGAGAATTTAAAAACTCCACACAGAAATTCCAGTGTTCCAAGCCTCGCCCCCACTCGGGACTCGAACCCACAACCTCCTTGCTGTGAGGCCACTGTGCTACCCACTGCACCAACCTGCCGCCATGGAAACTTGTAAATGTGAAAACTTTAAATGTGTTTCTATGATTCATCTTCTGAACTGCTCGTCCCTAATGAGGTCACGTGGATACCAAAACCTATCCTGGCTGATTTTTGGTGAGAGGCACGATAGAGCCCGAATAGGTCGCCAGTCTGTTGCAGTGCGAAAAACACACACAACTGTCAGCACACACACTCTTTTATTTTATTAGGAGGATAAGCCCCTTAAGGTGAGACATCTCGTTTTCGAGGGGGTCCTCAACCTAACATGCATGTTTTTGGAAGTATTAGCGCCTCCAAATCCGAGACCATGGTCCTCGCCCGGAAAAGGGTGGAATGCCCCCTGCGGGTCAGGGACAGGGTACTGCCCCAAGTGGAGGAGTTTAAGTATCTCGGGGTCTTGTTCACGAGTGGGGGAAGGATGGAGTGAGAGATCGACAGGCGGATCGGTGCGGCATCAGCAATAACAAGGACGCTGCGTCGGTTCGTTGTGGTAAAGAGAGAGCTGAGCCGAAAAGCAAAGCTCTCGATTTACAAGTCGATCTACGTTCCCACCCTCACCTATGGTCACCAGCTGTGGGTGGTGACCGAAAGAATGACATCATGGATACAAGCGGCCGAAATGAGCTTCCTCCGCAGGGTGGCTGGGCTCTCACTCAGAGATCAGGTGAGGAGCTCTGTCATCCGGGAGGAGCTCGGTGTCGAGCTGCTCCTCCAGGTCGAGAGGAGCCAGATGAGTGGTAAGGGCATCTGGTCGGGATGCCCCCCGAGCGCCTCGCTGGTGAGGTGTTTCGGGCACGTCCTACCGGGAGGAGACCAAGAGGCAGAACCCTCTGCCTCTTGGTCAGAAGGGTCTGCCTCTGACCATGTCTCTCCAGTCTCACGACTGGCCAGGGAATGACTCTGAATCGTTCCGAGCGAGCTGGAGGATACGGCCCGGGTGAGAGGAGCCTAGGCTTTCCGTTTGAGGCTGTTGCCCCCGACACCTGGCCCCGGAACAAGCGGAAGACGACGGAATGAAAAAAAAATAGAACATTTTTTAAAAAAGTAAATCAGTGACAAGATCAACATGTTGTTTTGATTTTCAAACTGTCCTTAATGATGCTGTTTAGGAGTGTTCATTAAATGAAATACAATAAGATTTTCTTTACTTCGGACACACAGGAAACACAATCTGAGTGTTCAAGCATCCTCCGAAAGCTCAGAAGAAACTCGCTGTAAATGTTGGCAAACAAAAATCAAACATCTAAACAGCACATTTAGATTCAAGAAAGCACATCAGCCCTGTTTTCTTCCATCATTAGCATTTCAAGCTTGTTTGAATGATGTTTTTCAAGTTATTCTTAGCTTATTACACAGGAAATGTTTTTAGGAAGAAGAATCAAAAGCACACTAGATAACAACCACAGTATATATATTCACAGTTTACTTCAGAGGTAGTAAAGGTGAGGAATGTGAAACAGAGGAAGGAAATAAAACGGAAAAAAAGGTCACAATCAAGATGGGTGTGCATTTGAAAGATAGTTTAGGAGGAATGTTTGCAATTTGGTTTATAATATGGATTGGAGAATGTGTTTTTCAGTCAGACTAAGACCTTCCGTTCCGTTCCGTCATCTTCCGCTTGTTCCGGGGTCGGGTCACGGGGCAACAGCCTCAAACGGGAAGCCCAGGCCTCTCTCTCCCCGGCTGCATCCTCTAGCTCACCCGGAAGGATCCCAAGTCGTTCCCCGGCCAGCTGTGAGACATGGTCTCTCCAGCGGGTCCGGGGTCTGCCCCTTGATCTCCGTCCGGTGGGATGTGCCCGAAACACCTCGCCCGCGAGGCGCTCGAGGGGCATCCTGACCAGATGCCCGAACCACCCCATCTGGCTCCTCTCGACCTGGAGGAGGAGCGGCTCGACACCGAGCTCCTCCCGGATGGCAGAGCTCCTCACCCGATCTCTGAGTGAGAGCCCAGCCACCCTGCGGAGGAAGCTCATTTCGGCCGCTTGTATCCGCAATCTCATTCTTTCGGTCACCACACACAGCTGGTGACCATAGGTGAGGGTTAACAGACTAAGACCTCTGTTTTGTAATTATTTACAGGCCTGTTATGATGTGAAGCTGAGGCCAAAAATATATCCTTGACACAACAGACAAGCTCAGATGAAGAAAACAAAAACATATTTATTAGATTGATGAAAGGTTCAGATGAAGAAGACAAAAACAGATTAATTGCTGGTTCTGGAGTAGGAGCTGGAGCCGAAAACTGGATAACAGGTCAAGCATGGTAAACAAACGATCTGCGAAGAGTGTGTGAAAAACTGATCCATTTATGCTGCAGCAGATGAGTAGATGAGTTTCAGGTGTGACTTGCAGCCGACTTTACTTTCTAAGGAAGCTGAGGTCCTCCAATGTGTGCGGCAAGATCCTGGAGACTTTCTACCAGTCTGTGGTGGCCAGCTCCTTGTTCTTCTCTGTCATCTGCTGGGGGAGCAGCATCGCAGCCAGTGACGCCAACAGACTGAATAAACTAATCAGACTGACTGGCTCTGTCATTGGCAGCAAACAGGACTCACTTGAAGCAGTGGTAGAGAGGAGGTCACTGAACAAACTTTTGTCCATCATGAACAATCATGATCATCCTCTCTACCCACTCCTGGACGAACAACGGAGCTCCTTCTCTAGGAGGCTCAGACAGCTCTGCTCGAGAACATCTTGATACCGGAGGTCTCTCCGTACGTGATCGGGCTTTACAACGACTCACTTAGCGGATAGGAAGTTGTTGCTGTGACACACAAATTTCCCATGTGTGGGATCAATAAAGTATATTCTGATTCTGATTGACACAACAGAGGAGCTCAGATGAAGAAAACAAAAACATGTTTATTAGATTGATGAAAGGTTCAGATGAAGAAGACAAAAACAGATTAATTAGGCTGGTTCTGGAGTAGGAGCTGAAGCCAAAAACTGGATAACAGGTCAAGCATGGTAAACAAACGTTCTGGCGAAAAGTGTGTGAAAAACGGATCTATTCATGCTGCAGCAGATGAACAGATGGGTTTCAGGTGTGACTTGTTGCAGCTCCTGGCTGGGTCTGCCCAACTACACACACAGACAGACAGACAAACAGGGACAAGAGAGCGCGGAAACAGGACACAGAAGGAAGAGACTACTCTCCTGACAAGGTCCAAAGCTGGTGAAAGTAATATTTCAGTAGATATAGAGAGGGCATTGTACTTTTGAGGGTTAATATTTCTCATTTTCATACCATGTATAAATAAACACGGAACTAATTTTTTGTTCAGATAATAGCCACTATTATTTCACTTTTGAAATTTGAACCATATATTTCCTGCACTCTCTTGCACTACACCTCCACCCCTAGATGTATGAAAGAAGGGAAACCAACCTGAGCAGAGCGCCAGGGACAACGAAATGCATGACAAAAAACAACCTGTCATCCAGATAGTATCCAAATACTGGATGACAGAGTTCACGAATTTACACTTTTATTTGTAAAGCCTTGCTTGGATTACTGCCATGTTATATTTGTACTCTGATCACAAAAAGTGACCCCATTCTTTGCAATCAAACGGTCAGGTGTTGTTCTCTGTACTTTGTACCCTTTGCCCGGACAGAGCTGGGAAAGAAATCCTTTGCCCATTCTGCTCCTTAGAGATCTTTAAAACTAAAATGAAAGGGTTAGAGACTGTGTCAATACTTTGTACCGTAATTTCACGACCATTAGGCGCACCGTACAAAAAGGCGCAGTCTCAGTTATGTGCGCCATTGCTGTGTTTAACACACACATAAGGCGCACCGTATGAAAAGGCGCAGTCTCAGTCACACACTGCCTTACAACAACACACGCAAGCATGCAAATGTGCGTATTAAAAAATAGATCGGGAGCAAAACTGAGTTTGGTTGTGTTTTATTTAAGTAGTAACGATACTAAACAAGCACATTGCCGATAATAGTCTTTATTCAAATCCGTCAAAGTCCTCATCCTCTGTTTCCGAATCGAACAGCTGCGCAAAATCCAACAGAGCAGGTCCACTTCGCTCCTCGCTGTCAAAGTCACTGTCTGTACTGTGCGGCTCCTCAGAAAGGATACCAGCTTTTGCGAAAGCTCGGATAACAGTACCAGCAGACACGTTAGTCCAAGCATCTACAATCCATTGGCAAACTGTAGCGTAACTCACCCGGCGCTGCCTTCCACCCTTCGTGAAACTGTGGTCTCCTTCGGTCATCCATCGCTCCCATGCCGCTCGTATCCTTAATTTGAACGGCCGGTTCACGCCGATGTCCAGCGGTTGGAGCTCTTTCGTCAGTCCTTCTGGAATCACAACAAGCGTAGCATTCATCTGCTTCACTTGTTGTTTCACGTCAGCGGTGAGATGAGCACGCATAGAGTCAAAAATTAGAAGCGATGGTGATGTGTGGAAAAAACCACCCGGTCTCCAAACGTACACCTGCCCCAGCGATTCTTTCATCATTTGCTCGTCCATCCAGCTGATTGCCTTCAGCTTAAACTGAGCGTCATAAGCGTGTCTCTTTGCCATTTTCAGGGTTAAAACAGCAATGTTGTGCATACAGCACATTCCTTTTTTATACACAATCCACGCCCACACTTCACTCTTTAACGTTCTCATGCCTTTTCTTTCAGGTCCGCCTCGCCTCACGGGCACCGCTTTTTCTTTTAGGTCCGCCTTTTCTCACACACAAGGCACACCGCACGAAAGGGCGCACCGCTCATTTTGAAGAAAATCTAAGACGTTTACATGCGCCTTACAGCCGTGAAATTACGGTAATAATAAAAAATTAAACTATAATTCAAAAAAGAACTTTATTTAAGGTATGTTATCAATGAGGGGCTCGTGTTCCAAAAGGGTGGAAACCTTCAAAAAGTTGTGTAGCATGAGATCTCTCCTCATGGAGACAGGTTTATAATTCCTCATAAAAAAGTCAGTCAATCGATTATAATAAATTTGGATTAACAGTAGAAAAAAAAAGGTCATTGTGAAATGCTCTTATTCTTTCACTCTTTGTAAAAATCTTCCATTATGGATAATTAGCCGAATTGTTGAAAGCATATGGTTGACAGTTAAAAATGTGCCGGGTAAATCAGTCTGGAATTGCTTTCTAAATCCCACGGTTCTACATCTAACATTTCTCACGTTATGCAGCAGAACTAAAGCGAACCCATTTGGTTGTTTATTCATTGTCTTCTTTCTTCTAACAACCTCAGTCGGAGCAGCTGGGATGTAAGGAATCACTGGAAAGACATTAGTGTAATGGAGAGCACATGATATACTGTATATGCAGTAACGACAATGATGGTAAACTGAAAACACTCAAAGCAGCAGATTGGTATAGATTAACGCTGCATTAGCACGCACGTGACAACAGTTCCTCACTCAGTCATGTTGACGCCAATAAACCAAATGTTTTTCATGAGCATTGAAAGAATCCGGGGGTTTATTTCTTCTCAGGTTTGATTAAATCCAATATTTGCTTGAATTATCAATCATTAATTAGTAATCTCACCACCCGGTCTTTCTTGCGTGTCCAGACTGAAGAGAGAAGGCCAGTGATTCCAATACTAGGATAACTAGATATTTAAAGCATACCAAGTATTTAAAACACCACCAGGATTCAATAAATGTCTCAATTTCCAATATTTATTCCTCAACATCAAAATCTAGACAGATGCATCTGGGTCTCAGTTCCCTGACAGAACACACCTGTGTGCCTCTGTGAAGTTACAGAAGAGACAACACCCCCTGAGATTTGCCAGATTTTATACTCCTGAATATTCATTAAGGTGCCCTCTTTTCCCCCCACTTGGTCATTCGTCCTCCTTTTTCCCCCTTCGATCATTCGTCCTCCTTCTCCAGCAGAAAACCGATGTTTCTTTGTCACCTTCCTTATCTCCTGAAAAACAACAGAGCATTCCCACCCCGGGGTAGTGCTGGTCTCCGGTGACTCCCCAATGACCCTTTACATACTGATACCTCCATAAACTTTATTACCCTCAGTAAGCTTTTACCTCCAGGCACAACCTTAGCAAATAAAACATTCACGAACATATCTTTATTGAATACAAAGTAAATCAAACATTCATAAGCATATCTTTATTGACTAAAAAGTAAAATGTTATTCTTTCTAAAATGTTTAAAAGTAAAGAGTAAAATATCAAAGAGTAAATATATCAACTTCCTTCAGCATCATGGGAAGGTGTGAAGATTTTCATCAAGGAAATGGATGTTTTAGTCCAATAACTCAGGAACGCCAACGCCTTTCAGGTTTTTATTCTTCAGTTTTAAGTCTCAGTTCAGCTTAGTTACCAAATCCACATGATTATTATTGGTCATAAATTCGACAATTTAGGTTTTATAGATACCCCTCATGACTTCTATTTAGGTGGCACGGTGGCACAGTGGGTAGTACAGTGGCCTCACAGCAAGAAGGTTATGGGTTCGGTTCTTGGGTCGGGATGAGGCTTGGAACAATGGCCTTTCTGTGGGGAGTTTGCATGCTCTCCCCACATCTGTGTGGGTTTTTATTCCGGTTTCCTCCCACCTCCAAAAACTTGCATGTTAGGTTTGATGGCCGTTACTGAAATTGCCCCTAGGAATGAGTGTGTGTGTGTGGATGGTTGTATGTGTGTGGCCCTGCCCATCGCCTTGAATCAGCCGGGATGGGCTCCGGCATCCCCCGCAAGCCCGAAAGGAATAGACGGTTAAGAAGGTGACTGACTGGTTTCTATTTAACTCGGACATATGAGTATCCGCTTTTCTTTCGGAAACGGCAGTACCCAGTGGCTACTAAACAATAAGTGATATAGCTAGATCACACTCCTCAAAATTATTTTCAAGCCTACACATATCTGTACTTATCCATCCACTTTCTAAAATACTTTTCCAAGTCTTTCCCAGCTTTCATTATTTTACTTCCCCCTCACTGAGAGCACAACTCGCTGGGCACAATGGCGCAGTGGGCAACACAGTGGCCTCACAGCAAAAAGGTTATGGGTTTGAGTCCTGGGTGGGAACGAGGCTTACAACACTGGCCTTTCATGTTTTCCCCATGTATGTGGGGGCTTTCTCTGGGTACTCCGGTTTCCTCCCACCCTCCAAAAACTTGCATGTTAGGTTGATTGGCTGTTACCAAAATTGCCCCTAGGAATGAATGTGTATGTGGATGGTTGTATGTTTGTGGGGGCCACAAACTCTGGTCCCCGCAACAGACTGGAGACCTGTTCAGGGTATACTCTTCCCCTTGCCTCAAATCAGCTAGGATGTGCTCCGGCACACCCCGTGACCCGATAAGGGATAGAAGGTGACTAACTGACTCACTGAGAGCACAACTCTTTAAGACGTACTGGTTCGGGCTGTATCTGTACCATACAGTACAGTTGTCTTCGGCTCACCCATGGCCAGATGAGTGGAAGGTGTTCCCTGGTCAGTAGTGAGACATACCCAGGACACCAGGTCTTCGGTCTAACTTCTCTCCAAATAGAAGAGATACGGATTCTACGGACCGAGCAAAGGACCGAATGCCAGGCTTCCTCAATCAATCTCTGAGCAAGAGCCCAGCCACATTGTGGAGGAAGCTCAACACAGTCGTTTGTATCAGAAATTTTCTTTTCCTGGTTACAACAAGTGAGGGCAGGAATGTGGATTGACTAGTAAATTAACAGCTTTACTTTTCTTGGCTCAGGTTCATTGAAGCATATTAATAATCACGCACTCCGCACCACAATGACCCTACCAGGGCTTCTATTCTATTAGGACCAATGTTCCCTCTAAGCTGCGCGCCTGTGCAATTGCGCACTGCTTGCAGGTTCGCACAAGAAAACCTATGCAGCACAAAAAATAAAACTCAATTTAAAGTAAAGATGGGAAAATGAGACAAAACTCTGGACCATATGTCTTTCTTCTTTCTTTCTGAAACAAATTGCTTCAAAGTGCTGCTTCGGAGTTTGTCTCGTCACTGCTGATGATGTCACAAAAGAGAAAAAGGTTTTGCTCCGCCCCCTTCTGCTCAGGAAGCTTCTGTGTTTGCTCAGACACGTAAAAATTAGAAGGAACACTGATTAGGACCATTAGTCCCTGGGAAGTGTCGTGGATTTTCTGCTACAACGTTTCCGCTCTCAAGCTTTGAACTTTCTAGTCTGACAGAACTAAAAATCTTGTACATTGTGGGCCTACTTTGAGGAAGGGTGCCGGAGTGGTCCAAGGCCAAAGATCCTCTGCTTCCTAGCTAACTGCTTGGTATCCAATTTTCTAGCTCGGTTCAGAACCACTTTTGATGTGTCTAAGAGGTGTGGTGATCCCTCTCAGCACCTTCTTTTATTCTTCAAAGGAACTGACTCTGTGGCTAAGTTCTCCATCTGGTCCTGGAACCTGAGAGTCCGCTGGGTCAAGACGGCTCTGAGGGGAGTTTTCCAAAAGCTTTAAACGAGTCTCTCAAAGACAGTCTAGCACTGTCCACCACCTCTTAGATATTCAGTGCCGGGGTTGGGATGTACGGTACTTGTGGACTGGGACAGCAAAGGCCCGAAAGAGCCTAGCTTTGAGCTGTGCTTAACCATCTTGGACCCTGTGCTCGTATGGGACTTTCATCGCTCAACTCTTTCATATCTACTCTTAGTCAGTCCTTCAATAACTCATCGGTAACTGGTCGCTGACCAACCAAAACCTTGTACCTGGTTCAGAAATGTAAGAGTCCCTGTTCTCTCACAAGAGCTGCTAAGCCCTGGTCCTCTCAGCTTCCTCTTCTGACCCAGACACACCTTTGGCTCTCCACTCCCACATCGATGTTTTCAGTTGCAAAATGAAAAAAACGTTTATTCAAACACTTTTGTTACTTGATAGATGGAGACTTTTTTTGTCTACTCGAGGAAAATTCAGCAAATGCACCAGCATGATCTTCTTCTCCTTTCGGCATTTCCCTTCAGGGGTCGCCACAGCAAGTCAGTTTCTTCCATCTAACCCTATCTGCTGCATCCTCTTCGGTCACACCAACTATCTTCATGTCTTCCTTCACTGTATCCATGAACCTCCTCTTTGGTCTTCCTCTAGGCCTCTTTCCTGGTGGTTCCAAACCCAGCATCCTTCTGCCGATGTGTCCAAACCATCTCAGCCTGGCCTCTCGGACTTTATCTCCAAAACCTCTAACATGTGCTGTTCCTCTGATACACTCATTTCTGATCCTGTCCATCCTGGTCACTCCCAGAGAGATCCTCAGCATCTTCATCTCTGCTACCTCCATCTCTGTTTCCTGTCTTTTTCTCAGTGCTACTGTTTCTAGACCAGAGGTGGGGAAATCTTTTGATTCGTGGGCCAAATTGAGTAATAACATTTGATAAAGGGGCCGGAACAGGAGCAGACGGTTGACAAGCTTTAGTAATCTCACCTCATTGAAGAAAAAATACACATCTTGGGATAAGAAAAAAACATGTGCTTTCATTTGCTTGGTTTTGAAATCCACCGTGCTTGTTTACGTGCGTGTATTTGCCCCGATGGCTTTCCATAACTGCATATACTTTTTATTTTGACAACATGTGCATCACGAAGACACACACATTTTAATGGGAGCGGTGTCGTTATTTTCTCGACAACACCAAATACCTAGAGTGCGCCATCCAGTGAGAAAACATCAGAATTGCAGAGCAAATAAAGCATTAAGGTTCATTTATTTAAATTTTTCATGTTCGGCGGGCCAAATTTAAACGTTTAACGAGCCGCATGTGGCCCGCGGGCCGTAGTTTGCCCATGCCTGGTTTAGACCAAACAGCATGGCCGCTATCACCACGGTTTTGTACAGTTCCCTTTCCTTTAGCTGAAACTCTTCTATCACACATCACACCTGATACTTTTATCCACCTGTTCTGGCCTGCCTGCACACGCTTCTTCGCCTCTTTTCCACACTCTCCTTTGCTCTGGAATGTTGATCCTAAGTACTTAAAATCTTCTACCTTCTTTATCTCTTCTCCCTGTAACCTCACTTTTCCATTTGGATCCCTCTCATTCACACACATGTACTCTGTCTTACTCTGACTAATCTTCATTCCTCTTCTTTCTAGGAAGAGGAAGCTACCTCCGCACGTACCCTTATTTTGCGGGAAGCTACCCCGCACATCGACACGTACCCTTATTTTAAAACAATAGCAATCTGGTTCATGATTTTTACACATGTGAATGAAAACTATCAATTTTCACACAATTTTTTAACATTTCTAAGCTGTTAGTCTATGTTTCTTTGCTCCTGCGAGAAGTCGCCGTTATAAAATAATTCTACAGTTAAGAATGTCACAAATAACGACATCCGTCCCTCTGTGAGCGAAGCCTAAGCTTTCTCAGCAAAATGAGTCATTTGAACTTCCTGCTCTGTAACGAAGCTTTATAAATCAGTATAATGTCATAACTATCATGTAATAGATGTTCAAAACCCAAACTGTGTTTGTTTATGTGCATGAGATATAATGAGAAAAGATTTATTTTGCATGAGATCAGACCTTTAAATGTCAGCAGTGGAAAACAATTTTCTTTAGTAACAATGACTCTGAAACGCTCCACATGTCTCTCATCGTAACGTAGAACAGTGTTTGATCTCATTTGTTTGATATGTCCTTTCTGATCTGAGATCCCCATAAAAGCATCACATAAAACCAACTTGTGAAGAGAAAAGTCAAATAACTACAGCATTCTGTAATGTAACGTGGTAATGTAACAAGGTGGAAGATTTTAAGTACTTGGGATCAACAGTCCAGAGCAATGGAGAGTGTGGAAAAGAGGTGAAGAAGCGTGTTCAAGCAGGCTGGAATGGGTGGAGAAAGTCAGTCATTTATTAATTCAATGAGTTATTTCAGCAAAAGTAACGATCCTCTGCCTAAATGTAAAAGCTCAATTAAAGGAGGGAAGAGGTGGAGGAAAAGCTGGAGAGGTGGAGGTTTGCACTAGAAAGAAGAGGAATGAAGATTAGTCAGAGTAAGACAGAGTACATGTGTGTGAATGAGAGGGACCCAAATGGAAAAGTGAGGTTACAGGGAGAAGAGATAAAGAAGGTGGAAGATTTTAAGTATCTAGGATCAACAGTCCAGAGCAATGGAGAGTGTGGAAAAGAGGTGAAGAAGCGTGTTCAAGCAGGCTGGAACGGGTGGAGAAAAGTATCAGGTGTGATGTGTGACAGAAGAGTTTCAGCTAAAATGAAAGCTTATTAGGTTACAAAACCGTGGTGAGACCAGCCATGCTGTTTGGTCTAGAGACAGTACCACTGAGGAAAAGACAGGAAGCAGAGATGGAGGTAGCAGAGATGAAGATGCTGAGGATCTCTCTGGGAGTGACCAGGATGGACAGAATCAGAAATGAGTATATCAGAGGAACAGCACATTTTAGAGGTTTTAGAGATAAAGTCAGAGAGGCCAGGCTGAGATAGTTTGGACGTGTGCAGAGAAAAGAGACCGAGTACATCGGCAGAAGGATACTGGATTTGGAACCACCAGGAAAGAGGCCTAGAGGAAGACCAAAGAGGAGGTTCATGGATACAGTGAAGGAAGACATGAAGATAGTTGGTGTGACTGAAGAGGATGCAGGAGATAGGGTTAGATGGAACAAACTGACTTGCTGTGGCGCCCCCTGAAGGGAAATGCTGAAAGAAGAAGAAGAAGATTCTGTAATGTGACGTGAGTGTGCTTTTTTCTAATAGTACAGTTTCTAGAATTAAAAGTGTGTAACAGCGGGCTCAGAAATTGCCTGTAAATATCAAAACTAGCTTTTAAAGGTGCACTGTTCAATGCTCGTCCATTTTAAACAGGCAGATAAAGATGATGCATGGTTTAAAATATGCTGACACTTCATTGCTGCCTCTTGCACTTTGAGACAAGTCTTACTTTAAACTGTAACAGCAAGAAAACATTCTGCTTGTTCGCAGCATTTCGAATGTTACTGAGCAGACTCTTATCCTGTGTCATTGTTTGATTTGGTGACATCAGCATATAATTATCACAATAGTTAATGTGACAAGCAAATTTTGGCTTGAACAGAACAGTCAGTGTTATTTGTATTACTTATTTGCATTTAAATCACTTGAAGAGGCATTTTGCAGCTTTCGTCAAAGCTTGAAGGTTTAGCCCTGTCCACACGTAGCCGGGTATTTTTGAAAACACATGTTTTTTATCCGTTTTGGCCTGCTGCTACAGAAAACGGAAGTTTTTTTCACTCAAAACCAGCATTTTTGAAAACTCCGGCCAAAGTGGAGATTTTGGAAAACTCAGTTTTTGCGTTTGCGTGTGGACGTGCGAAAACGGAGATTTGCGTTTTTATGCGTCACCACCTGCGACAAGTAATGCACATACGTCATTCGTGTGTGTCCTTGTTTACAAAAGTAGACAATGGGTAGCATGGATCCATGGAAACAGGCATTACTTTTTACCCTGTTGTAGACCCTTTTTTCCAGTGAGAGTTGGACTCCAACAACGCTGCCCTTTGTCACTGATTCTGTTCATCACCTTTATGGACAGAATATCTAGGCGCAGGCGAGGCGTTGGAGGGATCCGGTTTGGTGACCTCAGGATCAGATCTCTGCTTTGTGCGGATGATGCGGTCCTGTTGACTTCTCTCTCTGGATCGATTTGCTGCCGAGTGTGAAGCGGCCGGGATGGGGATTAGCACCTCCAAATCCGAGACCATGGTCCTCACCCGGAAAAGGGTAGAATGCCCCCTGCGGGTCAGGGACAGGGTCCTGCCCCAAGTGGAGGAGTTTAAGTATCTCGGGGTCTTGTTCACGAGTGGGGGTAGGATGGAGGGGCAGGACGACAGGCGGATCGGTGCGGCATCAGCAATAACTAGGACGCTGCATCGGTCCGTCATGGTAAAGAGAGAGCTGAGCCGAAAAGCAAAGATCTCGATTTACAAGTTGATCTACGTTCCAACCCTCACCTATGGTCACCAGCTGTGGGTGGTGACCGAAAGAATGAGATCGCGGGTACAAGCGGCTGAAATGAGCTTCCTCCGCAGGGTGCCTGGACTCTCATTCAGAGATCGGGCGAAGGAACTCTGCCATCTGGGAGGAGCTCGGTGTCGAGCCGCTCCTCCTCCACGTCAAGAGAATCCAGATGGGGTTCTCCCTATCAGAGTTGCTGGGGGCGCTGGAGCCTATCCTGGCTGATTTTAGGCGAGAGGCACCGTACACTCTGAACATGTCGCCAGTCTGTTGTGGGGCCACACACACACACACACACACACACACCCTTTCCTAGGGGGGATTTCCTAGTAGCATGTTTTTGGGGGGTGTGTGTAAACCAGAGTACCTGGATAAAGCATAAACTGAAAAAACATGCAAACTCCACACAGGCTAGTGTTTCAAGCCCTGTCCCACCTGGGTGTCGAAACCCTGACCTCCTTGCTATGAGGCCACTGTGCTGTATGGGTGCGATATTTGTGTGTGGGTCACAAAATTCCTCATGATTAAATAGTAAAATCAGCTTTAGAGAGCTTTTTAAAAATTTCCTAGGTGAAACAAAAATACCAACATAGGACATAAACTTGGCCCACCCTTTACAATTAAACCAGCATGAGCAAACACTCCCAAGTTTCCTTAGTAATAGCACCGCTTAGTGGAGGTAAATGTTATGACAAAGCACAATCACAGTAGAATTACTTGGAAGAGCTGCAGTTTTGTAAGAATGTCCCTGAGGACATGTAAATGTTTTGCATGAGTATCTGTTAAAATTCTTGCTGTCAAGTTGCAGAGCCCGTCTGGGTGTAAAGATATTTATCTCGACATACAGTTTTGTTACATACACTTCAAATCATCGCTTTGCAACTTGAAGATGTGTATATATTTGTGTGTGTTTTGGGGAGAGGGGGGTCTAGTTATGATAAATGTATATGTATGCACACGGGATGTCTGGATCACGTAATAAAGAAAATATGCACTTTATTCAGATTTGAGAATATTATGTGGTTTTATCTTTAGTTTCTTTGTTGCAGTGACCATTATTTATGAAAAAAGCCCACTTAAGCCCATTAATTATTTGTTTGAGCCCCCAGACCAAAGGTTGTCAAAGTCATTTTAGTTCAAGGGAATGAAATCAAAGCAGGTTTGACAAATAAAAAAAAAAAAAACACCTTCAGAATCCATAATAAAATCTACTTACTTGTGTTTTTTTGTTTACATAATTTACTTTTTTGAAGGGAATTTAAAGGTAAAGTTGTATTTTTAATTTGTTTTTAAATTTATGGTTTTTTTTTTTTCCAAGTATGATTTTAAATGGAAGGATGGAGCGGGAGATCGACTGGCGGATTGGTGCAGCGTCAGCAATAATTAGGAACCTGCATCGGTTTGTCGTGGCAAAGAGAGAGCTGAGCCGAAAAGCAAAGCTCTCGATTTACAGGTCGATCTACGTTCCAACCCTCACCTATGGTCACCAGCTGTGGGTGGTGACTGAAAGAATGAGATCGAGGATACAAGCGGCCAAAATGAGCTTCCTCCGCAGGGTGGCTGGGCTCTCACTCAGAGATCAAGTGAGGAGCTCTGCTATCCCGGAGGAGCTCAGTGTCGAGCCGCTCCTCCTCCAGGTCGAGAGAGAGAATTCAGATGGGGGGGTTCGGGAATCTGGTCAGGATGCCCCCGAGCACCTTGCTGGTGAGGTGTTTCGGGCACGTTCCACTGGGAGGAGACCAAGAGGCAGACCCCGGACCCGCTGGAGAGACTATGTCTCACAGCTGGCCGAGGAACAACCTGGGATCCTTCCGAGTGAGCTGGAAGATGCATCTGGGGTAAGAGAAGCCTAGGCTTCCCGTCTGAGGCTGTTGCCCCAGCGACCCGACCCCAGATAAGCGGGAGACGATGGAAAGAAGGAACGAACGGATTTTAAATGTCTGGTCAAACAGTTAACAGCGGTGACAGTATCAAGACAATCAGAAAGTCTCTACACACACATTAGTGTGGTAACAAGTACAATGCGGAAAAAAAATTGACAATTAATTCATTTGTGAGCATCCTGTGGGTAAGTTTAGATTCTGACTATATAAAAATGTAACAATGATCTAGGAACTTTTAGTCCCATTGGTATGATCAGAAATCTTTGGAGAGACAAAGCAAAGGAACTACTTTCCATTATTATTTGGGGAAGGCAGTGGCTCAGTGGTAGAGCGTTCACCCTCAGACTGGAAGCTCACGAGTTTGATTCCCACTGAGTTCACATCTAGGGTCCTTGGAGAAGACACCTAACCCCTATTTCTCCCACCATTGGCGCCATCGTTGCAGCCTGCTGCGGTGTAATGCAGCACACAAATTTCCCCAGTGAGGGATCAATAGAGTATACATTATTTTATTTAATATTACAAACCCCTAGTTATTGTTGTCAGTGAGGCCCAACATTATTTATATCTGTGACAAATTCTGACTTAAAGTTGAGTTTAATCAAACAATGTTTTTAGTTTTAATTTGAAATGACTCAAGCATTCAGATTTATTTTATTTATTTAGTCAAAATTTGTACAATTTTCACTTATATCATTAAAAAAAAAAAGACCAAACAATGCTAACAGCAGGGTAGCATTGTGGCCTCACAGCAAGAAGGTTAGGGGTTTGAGTCCCAGAGAAGGGCCGAGGCTTGAATCCCTGTTTTTTCTGTGTGGAGTTTGCATGTTCTCCCCGTGTATGTGGGGGTTTCTTCTGTATACTCCGGTTTTCTCCCACCCTCCAAAAACATGCATGTTAGGTTGATTGACCACTATGAAATTGTCCCCAGGAATGAGTGTGTATGGATGGTTGTGCATGTCTGGCCCCGTGACAGGCTGGTGACCTGTTCAGGGTGTACCCTGCCTCTTGCCTTAAATTAGCTGGTTTGGGCTCCGGCACCCCAGTGCAACTCCACAAGGGATAGATGAATAAGAAGGCGACTGACTGACTGAAACAATGTTACGAGGAGGGTAGCACGGTGGCCTCACAGCAAGAAGGTTGGGGGTTCGAGTCCCTGAGAACCCCGGTCTTTCTGTGTGGAGTTTGCATGTTCTCCCTGTGTATGTGTGGGTTTCCTTCATGCACTCCGGTTTCCTCCCACCCTCCAAAAACATGCATGTTAGCACGATTGACCACTATGAAATATCCCCTAGGAATTAGTGTGTGTGGCCCTGCAACAGGATAGTGACCTGTTCAGGGTGTATCTTGCCTCTCGCCTTAAATCAGCCAGGATAGGCTCCAGCACCCCCTGTGACTCCATTGGGGATCAACGGTTCAGAGGAGAAACCAACAATGTTAAGAGGTATTATTGAGGAAAAATTATTTCTCAACTTTATTTTCCGTTCCGTTCCGTCATCTTCCGCTCATCCGGGGTCGGGTCGAGGGAGCAACAGCCTCAAACGAGAAGCCCAAGCCTCTCTCACCCCACCTGCATCCTCTAACTCACCTGGAAGGATCCCAAGTTGTTCCCCAGCCAGTTGTGAGACATAGTCTCTCCAGTGGGTCCGGAGTCTGCCTCTTGGTCTCCTCCCGGTGGGACGTGCCCCAAACACCTTACCCGCGAGGCACTTGGGAGGTATCCAAACCATATGCCCAAACCACCCAATCTGGCTCCTCTCGACCTGGAGGAGGAGCGGCTCGACACCGAGCTCCTCCCGGATGGCAGAGCTCATTTGAACAAAATATTTCATGTCTTAAGTTATTTGTTTCCAACTGATTGATTAAAAAAAAAAAAAGTTTTTCTCGGAAGAAACTTCTTATAGTTGCTGACCGACTTTTTGCAAATCACACCGATATTTCATCTGTTCATCTGTACTTATGAACTCCAGCTCTTCAACCACATCTCTCTTCCTGTCTGTTATCCTTTAAAAGTAACCTGTGTCACTTCCAGTCCATAAAAACATTTTTTTGGAGATGAAAAGTAACCTTGAGTCAAATTGAGCTACAGGAAAGATTTAAGAACTAATAAAATTAATTCTGTCTAAGTTTAGGCCACCCTGCACAGGAAGCTCATTTCAGCCGCTTGTATCCGTGATCTCATTCTTTCGGTCACCACCCACAGCTGGTGACCATAAGTGAGGGTTGGAATGTAGATCGACTTGTAAATCAAGAGCTTTACTTTTCGGCTCAGCTCTCTCTTTACCACGACGGACCGATGCAGCGTCCTAGTTATTGCTGACGCCGCACCGATCCGCCTGTCGATCTCCCGCTTTATCCTTCCCCCACTTTTGAACAAAACTCTGAGATACTTAAACTCCTCCACTTGGGGCAGGACCCTGCCCCTGACCTGTAGGGGGCACTCCATCCTTTTCCGGGCGAAGTCTTGGATTTGGAGGCATTAAATCCCAGCTAATCTGGAGGATACAGCTGGGGTCAGGGAAGCCTGGGTTTCGGGTCTGAGGCTGTTGCCCCCGTAACCCGACCGCGGATAAGCGGAAGACGATGGAACGTAACAAAAAGTTTCGGCCACTCTTTCCATTTGTTGGTTCAAATCAGATCCATTAGGCTAAACTTTCATTTTCCAGATTGATATTGACAAAAAGATTGTAAGGAATCATTTTCGTCACTTTCGGGATGAGGCTTGGCACCTTGGTCTTTCTGTGTGGAGTTTGCATGTTCTCCCTGGGTATGTCTGGGTTTCCTCCAGGTAATCTGGTTTCCTTCCATCCCCAGAAACATGCTGGTTAGGTCGATTGCCCGCTACGAAATTGCCCCTAGTGTGTGTGTGGCCCTGCAGCAGACTGGTGACCTGTTTGGGGTTTAACCTGCCTCTCGCTTACATTCAACCGGGATAGGTTCCGTCACCCCCTGCGACCCCGTTAGGGGTAAGCAGTTCAGAAGACAAAAAACGAGGTGCGATGGAAGATCATTTTAAAATGAACTTTACAATAGTACTTAAATCTGGTTAAATCTAAGCCTCTGACTTTGGACCTGGCCATGGTTGACCCTACCACAAGCACAAAGCACCTGACTCACTGCAAAACGGGGGGAGACGGTGGCTCAGTGGTTAGCATGTTCACCCACGGACCGGAAGCAAATCGGAAGTTAACGGGTTAGCATCCCACTGAGTTAACATCTAGGGTCCTTGAGAAGACACCTAACCCCCCCGTTTCTCCCACCATTGGTGCCGTCATAGGTGGCAGCCTGCTGCGGTGTAGTGCAGCACACGAATTTCCCGTTCATGGATTTATAAATTATATATTAAAAAAAAAAAAAACTCTCAACCAAAATAGGGTGGCAACTCAAGAAAAATTGTTCACTGACTTGTTGAATATTTGCAGATGATCGAAACAATATATTGAGTGTTAATCATCTGGACTTAAGTTTGAAGATTTTTCATCATTCATTCAAAAGACTTTGTTGGAAACAGATGGAGAAATCGGTTCTAATTGGTCAAGAAAATGAGGTTAAATTCCGACTTAACCAAAGTCCAGATGATCAACCTATTACCTATGTAATAGGTTGAGCGTCGACATATTTTCCCTGATGAATGAGGATATGGTAGATTTTTCCAGATGATCATCTCACAAATCATCAAAGCTAATTTATTCTTTTTTATGTATTAAATTACTACGACTTTGCTGCATGACAAAAACATATTTTATCATTTAAAGATGGCAGCTTCCATTGAAAACGCCAAAAACAATTCCAAAGAGAAAAGAATTAATGAGAGACAAGAACACTTAGGCAGCACGGTGGCGAGGTGGGTAGCACGGTGGCCTCACGGCAAGAAGGTCGCGGGTTTGAGTCCCGGGTGGCAGTGGTGGATGAAGTACTCACTTTTTGTACTTAAGTAAAAGTACAGATAATTAGGCAAAAAATTTACTTAAGTAAAGGTAAAAGAATCAATAAAAAAATCTACTTAAGTAAAAGTACAAAAGTAGTTGGTGTAAATTGTACTTTTTAAGTAAAAAGTAAAAGTATTCGACCATAATTCAAATGTTATTTTTTGTGCTATGAGGTGTCACCATGGTAACCAGGATAAATACTCTGCAGGGGTGTGACCCTCCTCTCCCGCCCCTTTTGGTCCACAAAAAAATAACTAAATAAATAAAATAAAAGGAAAGGGGACAAGTCAAGCTATCCCCTAGAAGGGCCAGTGAGTGGGCCGCCAAAATGGAGGAAAATGACACTTATTTTTTAAAATGTTTTGGGGGGGAGGCCCCCAGTCACTATATATTAGCTTTGTCAAAGCCCCGCCCCCCGTTGAAAAATTCTAGATCCGCCCCTGCTCTGTGTAACGATGGCTCAACTTTTTATTTAGAAGTAAACACAACGAACAACGATCTTCTGACTCTTTTTAATTTGTACTAGATTTGATGTTAGGTTTTTATCGCTGAATGAATGCGGAAAATGTTTCTCGATTCATTACTTCTTCTCCCGATCAACTGCTCCTTTTTATTTTGGGGATGCGGCTTCAAGATGCACTAAAAAACCTGTGTATTTTTCAAATTCCTGAACGAAAATTTAACGAAAAATGTAAAACACAATTTTAAAAAGTAGTGAAGTAAAAGTACAGATATTTGCTCTAAAAATGTAGTGAAGTAAAAGTACCTGTCTTAAATTTTACTTAAGTAAAGTACAGATACACAATTTTTTTACTTAAGTACAGTAACGAAGTACATTTACTTCGTTACGTTCCACCACTGCCGGGTGGGGACTAGGCTTGGAACACTGTCCTTTCTGTGTGGAGTTTGCATGTTCTCCCCGTGTTTGCGTGGGTTTCTTCAGGGTACTCCGGTTCCCTCCCACCCTCCAAAGACATGCACGCTAGGTTGATTGGCTGGTGCCAAATTGCCCCTAGGAATGAGTGTGTATATGTGTGGTCCCGCGACAGACTGGCGACCTGTTTGGGGTGTACCCTGCCCTCCGCCTTAAATCAGCCGGGATGGGCTGCGGCACCCCCCGCAACCCCGAAAGGGACAGACGGATAAGAAGATGACTGACTGATAATATCACTTTATTTTACCGATCACACAGGTCTAAAACTTTCAAATAGATGCCAGGAAAGAGGACTAGAGAAAGACCAAAGAGGAGGTTCATGGATACAGTGAAGGAAGACATGAAGATAGTTGGGGTGACCGATGAGGATGCAGGAGATAGGGTTAGATGGGAGAAACTGAGTTGCTGTGGCGCCCCCTGAAGGGAAATGCCGCAAGAAGAAGATGCTCTAAAAGAGAAGTATGGTTTATATTTGGTTAAAATGTCATCTCGTAATGAGTTTGTTGGTCAGTTTAATGGCTGTCCCTCCACAACACCATCATCTGGAGATTCGGGACATCAAGTTTGAGTTACTCATTGTTGAGTTATTCAGGTTCTAGTTGCCCTAGTTTACACCATCCAAATCCTTTCTATTCAGCATGAAAACTCTACACAGTGGCCAAGTCTTTTCAGATCCCGAACCCTGTTTTGCCTCAGATGACGGCAACAAGCAGAAATTTAAAAAACTCACTGTTGTGCCCATGCAGCACTTGGACGGCTTGTTTCCAAAAATAAACTCATATTCTTGTGATCGCTCTTGCCGCGAGTTAAACCATTTGAATTCTGAGGATGAGTTTTAAAATTGAATTGAGAAGTGTGGTCTTCCTCAAGGTTGAATTTTAGTACCTCAACTATTTATTTCTGAGTGAGAGCCCAGCCACCCTGCAGAGGAAGCTCATTTCAGCCGCTGGTATTCGTGATCTCATTCTTTCGGTCACCACCCACAGCTGGTGACCATAGGTGAGGGTAGGAACGTAGATCGACTTGTAAATCGAGAGCTTTGCTTTTCGGTTCAGCTCTTTCTTTACCACGATGGAACGATGCAGCGTCCTAGTTATTGCTGATGCCGCACCGATCCGCCTGTCGATCTCCCGCTCCAACCTTCCCCCACTTGTGAACAAGACCCCGAGATACTTAAACTCCTCCACTTGGGGCAGGACCCTGTCCCTGACCTTTAGGGTGAGGAGTTCTGCCATCCGGTAGGAGCTCGGTGTCGAGCAACTCCTCCTCCAGGTCGAGAGGAGCCAGATGGGGTGGTTTAGGCATCTGGTCAGGATGCCCCCCGAGCGCCTCACTGGTGAGGTGTTTCGGACACGTCCTACCAGGGACTGTGTTGATCCGAGATACTTAAAATCTTAAAATTAAATTAAATTCTAATTTAATTTATTTTATTTAATTCAATTTAAAATTTAATTCAATTTTCTTACTTATTTTGCATAAAAAATATGCATTAACGCGTATGAAATCAAAATAAAACATTTTATTCTATTACAGAAAAAAAAACATTAAACTTTTCGCAAATCACTATAAATCAAATTAAATCATTTTTAATTTGATTCTATTTGTCAATAAATCACTTTTTGGAAGGAAATATGTCTTTTTAAACAAAGTATTTTTCTGTTAAAGATAATCAGGTAGAAAACAGGGTTTAACCTTTCACCTTAGTGCCAGGACAGGTGACCTCATATAACCCCAGGCAGACAGAAAACAAACACTCCCCTGGTGGTAAAGTGTAGAAGTTTTCTGAAAGTAAACCAACTTCCATATGGACTCTTTAACATTTAAAAAAGAACTTTTTAAGATTGATTTCATCTTAAAAAGTGCATTTATTAATATTTCATTAAAAAAATCAATTGATCCAAAATTCACTTTAATTAAAAAATATCCAACTCCTGCATCTGTGAGTTTTCTTCTTAAATATTCACAGTTTGGACCAAATTCTAAACTCCTAGTATTTAACCACATGTTTGATCTGTTAAATAGATCTTTATTATTGTTGGATTGTTTTGGTTCCATTCTCCAGCAGCCTGAATGTTGGTGTAGAATTTGACCACTAGATGTCACATAAGGATCCATAATCGTGCTGAGACTATGCAGTGGAAACTGGCTGGGATTAACAGGTTTTTGGCTCCAACAGTGGTGCTGTGTGGCTGAGCTGCCAGCCACACTGTATGCACACTTCTGACCTGAAAAGGCCCACACAGAAACTGATCAACAGCTGAGAGCTGCCAGGAGGTACTGCAACTGTTTTAGCATAGTTTCCCCCTTCCTGACACTCTCTACCGTGACCGGTTACAATCAGAAAAACACAATCACTTGGTCACTTCAAAAAACTTTGAACTCCTTCCTGAAGGTTTTTAATGTCAAATGTTTGGAACCCACGTTTGCCTCGGTTCTAGTTTTGAGGAACACTAACACTCCACAGAAACACATCCAAATAGATTACTCATGCTTGGGGATGAGGGGATTTCCCTAAAACTCTCTTCATACTCAAGATTGTAAAAAAAGAGAGAAAAAAAAAAGTGTGAAGAGTGTTTGTGATACAGAGTGCCACCTCCAGGGTCAGACAGGACGTTATCAGAGCAGTGCAGAGGTCAACTGCAACCATGTGAGTCACTGTCCTGTAGCCTACTCCAAATCAAGGCTCATTCGTTGGGCCAAGGCTGAACGTTGTGCAGCAACTGAGGAGATATGCAGCACAGCAGAAGGCAAATCCTTGTAATTTACACTTCAGGTCAGACACATGTCAAAGCTTCTCTATGAACACTTGCGTGTGCTCAGGCTGGAAGTTGGCGACCCCCCTCGACCCTCCCTCCCTTCCCTGTCTTAATGGGTTCACTCCCATGGGGGGAGTTAGTAGCATTGTGCTTGTAACCCCAACATGTATTTGTGTTGCTTTCAGGTTTGGTCTGCAGTAGTTTGTTCAGACCAGCCATATTCTTATGTCACCAGGATTTTAAAGCACATAATCCTTCTTATATAAATGGCTTTTTTTTTGTGTGTGTTTGTAACCCTGGATGGGATCTGGAGAATACATGAGATGAAGCAGCTGCATCTAAATAAAACAGGAAGAGTCAGTGATGCATATTGCATGCAATAACGCTCCAACTTTCGGCACCTTCATCGTAGTGTGAAGCATCACCACATAGCATGTTTGCATAGAGCCTGTTAGCTAAAATACGGGATGCAGTTACGATGAGTCACGCTTCATAGGAATGGCTTGGTCCTGAATCATTAAGATGCCTTTTTGGCTCTGTTTAATTGTCTCCAGGCGTCGTGATGTCAACCTGGTTTTCCTTCAGTGGCGGGTAGTGAGCACGAATACAACTCCAGTCGAGTTTTTAGGTTTAACTGTAGCTGTGAATTAGAAATCCATCCAATCACTTTATTTTTTACAAACGACTACTTACTTCAGTT
Source organism: Neostethus bicornis (assembly GCA_902685375.1). Classification (NCBI taxonomy): domain Eukaryota; kingdom Metazoa; phylum Chordata; class Actinopteri; order Atheriniformes; family Phallostethidae; genus Neostethus; species Neostethus bicornis. Next base: position 2,462,786 of record LR738555.1, on the reverse strand, counting down.
TATTTCGTGATTAAAAAGACCACTAAAGTCTTTATTAGTTCCTTTTAACGCTGACAAAAACACCCGAAGAAATAACCGACACAGGTTCAGATTATCTTGACACAACACAAAACCATTTTATTAAAAAAAAAAAGAGAGAAATAAAAGAAATTGTTTATTTGACATCAGAAGCAAATTTAAACTTCAACAATAAACGATGCGGGTTGATTTTATGATTACTTTTTTTTTCTCGTTTTTAAATTTTGCGAATACAGTGGTACAGAACGATCAGTCTAACAACTGCGATACGTCAATTTTTGAGAACGTTGTTGAAAAATAAAAAAAAAACATGTGAAAAGAAGAAGAGAAAGAAATAAAAGAGAACAAAAGAAGAAAACACGCAGATCTAATTCAACGCTTTTATGTGCTGTGCACGGCTAGCTAAGGGAAATACTGTAAGCCTACCTTTTAACACTGTACCAGGCAGGATCGTGGTCTAGGAACTACCATTGGGAAGAAAATAAGACTGGCAGAAGGATACAGACACCATACTTGTGTAGTGTTAACTATACAAAAAGGAGAAAGAAAAAACTGTACAGCATAAAAACAACTGATATACACAGCCTTTTTGTTGGCGTTTTTGTTTTTTTTTTGTTTTTTTTTTACCCCTTCGATACTAATGTATTTTCTTTCAATAAATGAAGTGTGTACAAGGGGGTTAAATGCTTTATTAACAAGAAAATGACCCCGAAGCCACTTGCTGTTTACTCATCATCCTCCTCCTCCTCGTCTTCTTCCTCCTCCTCGTCTTCTTCGTCATCGTCGTCGTCTTCATCTTTTTTCTCTGCCTTGGCAGGGGCTTTCGCTGGTCCACTACCACCAGTTTTCCCCTTGGAACGGTAAGCCGCCATGTCCTGTAAAAGAAAAAACAGGGGAAGATTATGCCTAGGTCACGTTAAGATCCGAGAGGAACATCATCTCCGAAAAACTGGTTACTGTCTCTTTACCTTCCTGTACTTCTCCTTCAGCTTGGAAGCCTTCTTCTCGTAGGGCTCCTTGTCCTCTGAAGCGGTGCTGTTCCACATCTCACCCAGCTTCTTAGCGACGTCTCCAATGGACAGTCCTGGGCTTTCAGCCTTCACCTTGGGGCGGAACTCGGAGCAAAAGATGAAGAAGGCAGATCTGAGAAAAATAAGAAAGTGGAATTTGTTATTTATTCAAAATAATCAATTTAATAATTTGTTTTGCAATTTGGACTTTATCACTAAACTTTGAATCTAAAAAAAAAAGAATGATTTATCTGACTTACGGGGGTCTCTTGGGAGCATTGGGGTCCTTGAACTTCTTCTTCTTGCCTCCTCTTGCAGGGACATAGCTCATCATTTCTCTTTCATAACGTGCCTTGTCCTGCCTGGCCAGATCCTCAAACTTGCCCTTCTCCTTGGCAGACATGGTCTAGAAGCAGAGAAAAAACAAACTTTGTAAACTTTTAAATGTAATTTAAAAAAGAAAAACTATAACCTCTACCTTCCATCGCTCGGAGCACTTCTTGGAGAACTCGGCAAAGTTCACCGAAGCATCAGGGTGTTTTTTCTTGTGCTCCTCACGGCAGGTTTGGACGAAATAAGCATAGGAAGACATCTTCCCTCGTGGCTTAGTGGGGTCTTTTCCCATCTTGATGGCACAATCTAAAAACAAAAGTGTTCAAAATTGTTTTTTTTTTAAAAAAAGCCAATTTGAGTGCAAATATGTAAGATATGCATTAGATATTAATATTAACTCAGATGGTTCGATTCTATGACTAATCTGTTACTCCCATCTAGAGTGTATTACACAATGGAGGGCATCTTTTTTTTCCTACTCCCCCCTCCTCACTGCTTCTTTACTAGTGTTGGAGTCAGTCATCCTTACTGCTGTCAAACTATGTTAAAACCAAATACGCTAAAAAAAAAAAAAAAAAAAAAAAGCTAACAAAAAAAACAAGAAAAAAACAAAAAACAGCTGCTAAAAATATTTATTTATTGATTAAAACTGTGTGATAATAAATAAATTCATAATAATATTTACTAATCAGATGTTTAATCGTATTTTAAAAGTATAAAAATAATAGTAGTAACATTTAAAAAACAAAAAAATGTATCAATAATGTTTCCTCAAAATGTTTAAAAACTCCGACGAAAAGTTTCCAAAGTTCAGTTTCACAAAAAAAAAAAAAACTGATCGCAAACTAACAAAAATCTACTTTAAAACCTCATTTGGGATGAAAATAAACCTCTTCAAATCATTTCTTTGAATTCTTTTTACAATCAAAAACTTTGACACAAAAGACACAAAAATGCGAAAAAACATTTTTATTTGATATAAAAACACTTAAAAGTGCGCCTTAGGAAAAAAAAGAAAAAAGAAAAAAAAAGAAGTAGAATGAACTTTTTTTTATTTTTCTTTGTTTTTTAGATCATTTGAGAAGATTTAGTAAAATTGAAATAAAAACGTGATTTTTTTCTATTAGATATACTGCTATTAAAACCCGCTGTAAGTCCCAGTTTAAACTGCGTCGAGTCCAAGTAGTAATGGCGCATAGGTTCTCGTTGAGGAAAAGGAGGTCAACAACGACGGCAATATTTCTTCTTCCATTTTGTGAGATTGCCTTCTTCATGAAAGAAAGTCCCCCTCAAATGTCTCCTCCCGCCTTCCTGATCGCTTTGCAACACAAATATTACCTCCGAAAAGCCGGCGATCGTGACCAAATTTTTCCTCCGATTGATTCCTATTGCACTATCCGGCTTGTATAGTAATCCATTGGGTCTGTACTATGTCTATGAGGCGCTGTGCTACTGACTTGGTTTCTATGAGCTGCTAATGGCCGCTCGTCTTCATCCACTAACATGGAGAATATGGCTCCTTCTCTTTGTGTCAGCGCACAGCCATTGCACTGCATGCAATAGAGGGCAGAGCGACCGCGGTGACTACCTCATTTCAAACCCCAATTTAAACCATTTCCCGACATCCAAAAAATCCAATTTTCACCTCATTTGAAAGATGAAAGATTGATTTTTAATTTTCCGTCGTAAAATCGCACAGTTACAAGTTTGATTTTTGTGTAAAGCCGGTTAGAAAAAGTTGAAGATAACTGCGCCTGTCACTGAGCTTTTGCGAATACAGAATACAGTCAGCCATTACAGTAAAGCAAGCGCAGATCGTGCGGGAATTTTTTTTAACACACTTCTTATTTGAACTGATGGAAACAAAGCTAAAACAATAAATCTTTTTTTTTTTTTTTTTTAAGATCCGCACTCCTCAGTCTTCCTTCACATGACAGACATTCAGCTTCGCAATGCACTGCAATGCCCACAGCTAGCTAACGGTGAGCCTTCATTGTCGCTAATCGTCCTGTCCGTTAACCAATCTTCATTTTTAACTCAAAAACCACAACATTAACCGATTTAAATCACCGTGAATAAAAAAAGATATATTATATAAAATTTTTTCTATTTGAAAAAAATTACAATTTTACTTAAAATGAGTCAAAATAGTTAAAAAATCTCGTTTTTTAAAAAGCGCGTCTCTTAAACTCAACTCTTAAAGTGTAGAAATGTGTTATTACATGATAACACCGGGATTTTCGGCTTTTTTTTTGTTTTTGCATTTTTTAAAATATACTCGTTCTAAAAGGAAAAAAATTCTTAAAAGCAGATAAAATCTTGAAATGAATTGAAATAACAGCAAATGTTCGGTTGATTTTGATCATTTCAGAGACTTGGATACTTACCTAGTGACTGTCTCTCAGTTGATACGAGTGTTCAGCAATGGCTGTATGTGAGTGAACAGAGGCGATACGCAGTGTCTTCAGTCTTCTGCTCTCTTAACATTACTCTCGGTGGGGCTTGCTTGTTATTGGGCAGCACCCAGCTTACCGTTACACTGATTTGTCAGAGGCTTTCCATTGTCCTAATAGAAATCAAAGTCCGATTGGAAGCCTCTTGTAAAACGTCACTGACTTTTTCGAAGGCGCGTGTATACAAAAACATTGTGTGTGAGCATGCTGGAGCTGCTAGTAGAGGAGTGTGTTTGCCATAGTATTCAATTCACTACATTGAGCTCAGTGTACAGTAAGGAGAGTAAAATGAATGGATGATTTAATCTTCTAGATCCAGATAAATCTTTAAATTATTATTGGATTTCATCTTCAATCTTTTACTGATTGGATTCTACTTTCTCTCAAAATCACTTGAATTCATTTGTACATCATAGTATTTAAATTTTAAAGTATAATTACTCGTGATAGTCATTTTTTTGTTCATATGGTCATCAATACATCAGATTATGGGTTTTGAGGGATTTTTGTTTGTTAAATGAAATAAAATGTGTTGTTTTCTTGTTGTTTCATGAAAAAGAAAAGTCAATCTAAATATAATTGAATCTAAATAGCTTTATAAAAAATATTTTTAATGATACTTTTACAGGATCCTTATATTGTTTGAAATGTTTATTTAAAATTTGCATGAAATTAAAATAAAAACATATTAATCGAAATGAACTTTGTTTTTTAAACTGTCTTTGCTTTTTTTAATATTATCTAAAAATATTTTTCATGTGAAATGATTAATAGTTCATTTATTTTTTACATTTAACTTTGAATCAATCAACATATTTAAACACAATACGATATGTTTAATTATTTATAATCCAATGTACTTTATTTTTTAATAATTTTTTAATTAGTTTACATGTAGAGTTGTTCCTATGTACTTACTAATGACAAAAAAATATTCTCCAATCGAACACGGATTGACTTGGAGGTCAGATTGAAACCATTCAGAAATGTGTTTCCAAGAAATAACAGCTTCGTCAGTGATTTTGTGAAAATATTTTATCTTGTTTATCGTGAAAAACAACAGAAACATTTGAATTGTTTCAGTTTATTCGACCTTCCGGCTCAGATTATCTCATTATTGTTTCGGTTAGTTCCAGAAGATTTGATCCAACCGATACAATGATGGAACTATTCAATGGATAGTTTTATCCATCAGATAAAAATGAATCAATTATTATGAAGTTATTATTTTGAATGAGACAAAAAAGCAGAGTCAACACAGCTGCCTCATAGAAAAAAAAAGAGCCGCAACATTCTGGAGTTTCCGAAAAATTCATTTTTTTTAACCATCCATCCCTGACGGGAATGTGGTGGGGTGCTTGAGCTTATCTATGATTCAAGGGCAGCGCTAGGGTACACCCCAAACAGGTCGCCACACGCTCATTCATTCCTAGGGGTAATTTTATACCATCCAATTAACCCAACATGCATGTTTTTGGAGGATGGGAGGAAACTCATACGTACACAGGGAGAACATGCAAACTCTACACAGAAAGGCCAGGGTTCCAAGCTTCGTCCCCATTCGGGATTCGAACCCCAACCTTCTTGCTGTGAGGGCACTGTGCAGCCAGTTTTATACCAATCTATTTCATAACACAATAAGCAAATAGTTTATAATACAACAGTAAAAATAATTTACAGCTCGTTGTGCCGTTGTTTGACTATGTTACTATAGAACTGATCAATACAGTCAAATCACACTGATTGGTTAAATATGCGCATTTGTCTTTTTGTTTTCGAAACTGACATAAAAAACTACGATTGCTATTATACAATGACCTGGAATGTGTTGTACGAAGTTGGGCCTCACACCAAAACCACACCCGTACCATTCCCGTGTGCAACGCTTTCTGTATTCAGTCAGTTATCTTCTTATCCGTCTGTGGGGTTGCGGGGGGTGCCAGAACCCATCCCGGCTGATTCAAGGCGAAGGGCAGGGTACACCCAAAACAGGTTGCCAGTCTGTTGCGGGGCCACAAACATCCACACACTCATTCATTCCCATGGGCAATTTGGCACCGGCCAATCAACCTAGCACACATGTCTTTGGAGGGAAACCAGAATACCTGGAGGAAACCCACAAAAACACAGGGAGAACATGCAAACTCCACACAGAAAGGACAGTGTTTCAAGCCTCGTCCCCACCCGGGACTCGAACCCACTACCTTCTTGCTGTGTGGCCACCGTACTACCTATGCGCCACCGTGCCCCTTCTGTTTTGCTGTAAATACTAATAACGTTAAAGTAAGCTTGAACGGTGGTGCAGTGATTAGCACACTTGGTGGTCTCACACTAAGAAGGTCGGGGTTCAAGTACTGGGTGGGACGAGGCTTGAAACACTGGTCTTTCTGTGTGGAGTTTGCATGTTCTCCTCGTGTTTTCTCCAGGTACTCCGGCCCCACCCTCCAAAAATGCATGTTTGGTTTATTGGCTGCTATAAAATTGCCCTTAGAAATGAGCGCGCGTGTGGCCCCACGACAGACTGGCAACCTGTTTGGGGTGTACCCTGCCTCTCGCCTGAAATCAGCCGGGATACACTGCGGCAACCCCTACACCCCCCCCGTGACCTTGTCAGGGAATAAGCAGTTTAGAAGACGGATTTGTAAAAAAATCAGCCTGCCACTGCTCCCCCGATGACTCATACAACCTATCACATTTGCAGCAAGTGTGGTGGGAGATGCAGCTCCTGCATCGGCTTAGTCTGACACTACACAAACAGATAGGTATCCAGGTATAGACTCCCTTGGGACATCGGCTCCTCGCCCCGCAAGAGGGATCTCTCCTTCATGTGGTCCCCATGAGGTTTCTTCTTTTTTCCCCACTGCTGTTTTTTTTTGGAGTGTTTCCTCATCGTGAAGGAGGGTCTCAGGGCAGGAATGTGCTGAAATTGTTTAGTTAATTTTTTTAAGTAGCTTTAGCTGTGTATTTGTGTACATACTGTATATACAAAGTATACAGTATATACATATGTACGTATGTATTTTTCTAGAGCTGTACAGTAGCGCAGTGGTTAGCACGACGGCCTCAAAGCAAGAAGGTCAGGGTTCAAGTCCTCGAATGGGGGCAAGGTTTGAATCACTGGCCTTTCTGTGTAGAGTATGCATGTTCTCCCCGTGTATACGTGGGTTTTTTCAGGTACTCCAGTTTCCTCCCACCATCTAAAAACATGCATGTGAGGTTTGATTGGCCACTATGAAATTTCCCCCAGGAAAGAGTGTGTGTGAGGATGATACCCGTGACTGGTGACCGGTTTGGAGTATATCCTGCCTCTTGCCTGAAATTAGCTGGGATAGGCTCTGACACCTGCTGGGACCCTATTAGGGATAAGCGGTTCTAAAGACAAAAGGAAACCTTTTTATTTTCTTTTATTGTTCTTTACTTTTGTACTTTTTTTTTTCAATCTGCAATGTGAAGCCTGTTAGGACAATTGTTTGTGATATTGTGCGAAACAAAAATAATTGAAAACATCTTCTTCTTCTTCTCCTTTCAGCATTTCCCTTCAGGCGTCGCCACAGCAAGTCAGTTTCTTCCATCTAATCCTATCTGCTGCATCCTCTTCGGTAACGCCAACTATCTTCATGTCTTCCTTCACTGTATCCATGAACCACCTCTTTGGTCTTCCTCTAGCCCTCTTTCCTGGTGGTTCCAAATCCAGCATCCTTCTGACGATGTACTCGGTCTCTCTCCTCTGTACATGTCCAAACCATCTCAGCCTGGCCTCTCGGACTTTATCTCCAAAACCTCTAACATGTGCTGTTCCTCTGATCCTGTCCATTCTGGTCACTCCCAGAGAGATCCTCAGCATCTTCATCTCTGCTACCTCCATCTCTGCTTCCTGTCTTTTCCTCAGTGGCACTGTCTCTAGACCAAACAGCATGGCAGGTCTCACCACGGTTTTGTACACTTTTCCTTTCATTTTAGCTGAAACTCTTCTGTCACACATCACACCTGATACTTTTCTCCACCCGTTCCAGCCTGCTTGAACACACTTCTTCACCTCTTTTCCACACTCTCCTTTGCTCTGAATTGTTTTTTAATTATGGTACCGTAATTTCACGGCTATAAGGCGCATATAAAAGTCCATTGCTCCATTCAAATAATTGAAAACATGATGAAAACTAATTTCAACATATATGTAGTTGTATCGGAAAAGAAGATGAAATAAAACAATAATTCATTTTTATTTTAAAGGTTGTTTCAACTAAGGTGAAGGCTTGGAAATGGAAACAATCAAGCAGCTAATTTCTTCTTCAAAAATGACTTTTTCATTAAGTTTTACGAGCAAATCTAACTATTCTTCCTCTGGAGCCGCAAAGATGGAAACAAAGGCAAATGGCAGTCAGAGTTTATTCATATCCTTGAATTAAGAAGGATGAACTGATTCCTCATGCCAATCACAACCCAGACTCAGGCCACATGTCTGCCTGTGATGCTTTCTGTCTGTGCTTCATTTTGCATCAGGAGATGCTATAGCAGAAAGCTATTGCCTGCTCATGTTTATGCATTCTAATGAGCACTCCCTGGGAAAGATATGCAAATTCATTTTGTCATCAAGAGGAAAACAGAAGACAGGAGAGCAGGAGATCCATACAGGAGGGGTTTTGTGGGAGGAGGGCACATGCAAGAGGCAGGATTGGGTGCAGGGAGGTGTGTGCATGTACACACATTTGTACATGTGTGTGTCCATGGTGGTGGGGGTTATGAAGACACAATGGAGCTGTTAACAGTGTATTAGAAATAGAATGAGGGGCTCATTAAGACCCTTTAATGTTCACATTAAACTATAGATCTACCTTATGGACATCTATATATATATATGTATATATATTTTATTTATTTATTTCGGTCACAGTATAATTTCACATTAACGAAAGAAAGAAAAATAATTATATTTTAGCAAAGGACCGAAAAGGTATCGGCTGAAGCAAACGCTTATTTCGCCGACCCTTTTTTTAAAAATCATCATAAAAGCAAAAAAACATATAAGTAGATACTTAGAAATCCATCATAAAACATATAAGTAAATACTTAGAAATCCATCATAATACATAAAATGAAAATTAGAACATCAAATGAAAAAGTAATACAAGTACAAAAAGTAATACTATAGAAATCTATAGTAATACTATAGAAATAGTAATACTATAGAAATCTATAGTAATACTATAGAAATCTATAGTAATAATATAGAAATAGTAATACTATAGAAATCTATCCACACTTACGATCCAAACATAGATGACCTCTCACATGATGTGGGTCAAGTTTTTTTCCTATTTTCTGAAGTGATAAAGTATTCAATATTTCATTTTTGACCCAAGTAAAAAGTCAAACACCCCAAATTTGATTTATGATTTCCAAAATATGCTTTATTTGTGAAAAAATCACAACATGTTAGTTCATTTCCAAATGTCCAAACAGAACCTAATGTGAATTATTAATGTTGAAAACTGAAAGTGATGTAAGGATCAGAGAAAAAAAAAATCTGAGGACTATTTAAAAAAAAATAGGTTAAACCGGTTAGCACTGGTTTGATCGTGCAAACAGCGCCAACAGGAACAATAAACTGGTTTCTTGTAGTTTCCTTCAAACCCAGGAGGAGGAATGGCTCGAAACACACGGGGAACACACAGGCTGAAGCACAACCGGAAATACAACAAATAAAACCGGACCGCGAATTTTCAAACAGAAGCACATATTTTCAACCATAACATAAAAGAATACAACTCATTCCTAAATTTGTCATAGTTCTCCGAGCCTGAAGTATTTTAAAGAAAAATGGTATGTTATGTTTAATTATTTCAGTTTTAAAATTAGATAAAAAATTACAACGTAAAAATAGATAAAACTAAGTTGCCGTTTAACTGTTAGCAGTTAACAGGCTAGCATCATAAACATTTTATTAATAAACACGAGGAAAATAAAGGGAAATATTAAGAGTTAATTAATAATCGTAGGTTATTATTAGTATTATTATCTAAAATATTTATGTGTTTACACACACACACACACACACACACACGTTTTATCAAACGTATGACAATCGTCTGTTTTCAGGAACCACAGTGATGCACAGTAAAACTGATCAACTGTTGGAAATGATTTAGAATCTCTTTCACTTAATCAATTAGGAAAATTAACACGAAAAATGATTTAATTTTGTTTAAGATTATCATAAATAGAAAATATTTTAGGTCGAGAGGAGCCAGATGGGGTGGTTCGGGCATCTGGTCAGGATGCCCCCCCCCCCGAGCGCCTCGCGCGCGAGGTGTTTCGGGCACGTCCCACCGGGAAGAGACTAAGGGGCAGACCCCGAACCCGCTGGAGAGACTATGTCTCACATCTGGCCGGGGAACGACTTGGGATCCTTCCAGGTGAGCTGGAGGATGCAGCCGGGGAGAGAGAGGCCTGGGCTGCCCGCTTTTTTTCTGCCATGTTTTTGTGGGTAGAAAACACGTTCGTAACCTCATCTTTGCAGCGCTCACGTTTATGTTTTTATGTATTTGTTTTTAAATTTACATCCATGTAAATGAAATTCAAAAAGACTAGCAACATAATTAAATACAATTTTAGACAGAGCTAATTCGTGATTAGTGCTATTTTTAGAACTGGCCTGCGAGTGACTGACGCGGTCGCTGCGGGTGACCTGGTGCCCACGGGCACCGGGTTGGTAACCCCTGTTCTATAGAGAGTACCAGTAATGTTTTTGATGAACAGTTTGAGTTTCGTTTAAACCAGTATGTAATGTCTTGAGAGATAGAAGGATGTTAACAACAATAATTATAAACAGATATAATTCATGATGTAAGTCTGAAATATGAAGCCCATCTACTGATGTTCTCCTGAGTGTCACCAGACAGAGGAGTCCTCTGGGCTTGATCTACCATCCTGTTTCCATCAATTCTATTCAATTTTATTTGTATTGCCCCAAATCACAGAATTTCTGTCTCAATGGGCTTTACAAGAAAGATACAGGAGGAGAGAAGAGAAAAAAAAACATGAAAAAGAGGAATGTATAAACACAAATACACAGCAAGAAAACTAACTAATAAATGCTAACTAAACAAGACTAGCACATTTATGCCCTTGGACTCTCCTTCACGGTGAGGAAAAACTCCTAAAAAAGCCATCAGTGGGGAAAAAATAAGAAACCTTGTGGGGATCCACACGAAAGAGAGATCCCTCCCCCGGGATGAGCATCTAATGTCAGGATGAAGAACATCTGATTTCTTTAGATATAAAGCTGTAGAGTTGAACAAGCTAATATTTAATTAACAGTTTTAGACACATTGGCTCCTCGTCCGGGGAGGGGATCTCTCTTTCATTTGGATCCCCTTAAGGTTTCTTATTTTTCCCCATTGCTGTTTTTTTTTTTAATGTTTCCTCAACGTCAAGGAGGGTCTTAAAAAATAGGTTAGCACTGGTTTGATTTTGTAAACAATCCATCTTGTAGTTTTCTTCAGATCCAGGATAGGAATGATTCTTTACAAGAGGGGATGACAAAGGCTGATACACAACAGGAAATACAACAGAGGCAAGCGGACCGCGAATTTACAAACAGAAGCACATTTTTAACCCGTTAAATAAGAATATAAGTCATTCACAAATGTAGCTTATTTTCCAGAGCCTGATATATTTCAAAGAAAAATGGTAAGTTATGTTTAATTATTTCAGATTTAAAAATAGATGTAAATTTTAAACTTAAAACTAGATCAAACTAAGTAGCCGTAGAAGTGTTAGCATGTGGCTACCACGTTATCACAACGTTATTAATCAAACACGAGGAAAATAATGCGAAATAATAAGACTTAATTAAAGAATATCAATAAAATATTTATATGAACGGATGTTTGAATTTTTTTTATTATTTAATTTTTTTAAAAATCTATTTTTTCAGATGAAGTCACACGTTGTTCGGACCTTAGTGTGTACCCCTCCTTCATCCAGGAGGGATCCATCATAGAAACGGTTTCAAAGTTGTTTTCTGGACAGTTTATTTGATAATTGAGACTTTTTTTTTAGTTTAAATCTGGATCATGTAATGTTTTTGAACATGTTAACACTAAAAATGATTGAATTTAACTGAAAATCTTCATAAATAAAAAATACTTTAATAATCTCCAAGGGATTTTCTATAGAGAGTACCAGTAATGTTTTTGGGTGAACATGTTTGACTTTTGTTCAAACTTTTATTAAATCAGTTTCCAGGTGCAGACCCTAACCTCTTGAGAAACAGAAGAATGCTAACAACAATAACTATAAACAGGTATAATTCGTGATGTAAGTCTGAAATATGAAGCCCATCGACTGATCTCGTAAGTGTCACCCGACAGAGGAGTCCTCTGGGCTTGATCTACCATCCTGTTTCCATCAGGATGAATAACATCTTCAGATTTCTTTAGATATAAAGCTGGAGAGAAGAAAGAGCTAATATTTAATTAACAGTTTTAGACACATTGGCTCCTCGTCCGGGGAGGGGATCTCTCTTTCATTTGGATCCCCTTAAGGTTTCTTATTTTTCCCCATTGCTGTTTTTTTTTTTTAATGTTTTCTCAACGTCAAGGAGAGTCTAAAAAAATAGGTTAACCACTGGTTTGATTTTGTAAACAAATCCATCTTGTAGTTTTCTTCAGACCCAGGATAGGAATGATTCTTTACAAGAGGGGATGACAAAGGCTGATACACAACAGGAAATACAACAGAGGCAAGCGGACCGCGAATTTACAAACAGAAGCACATGTTTAACCCGTTAAATAAGAATATAAGTAATTCATAAATGTAGCTTATTTTCCAGAGCCTGATATATTTCAAAGAAAAATGGTAAGTTATGTTTAATTATTTCAGTTTTAAGAATGGATCAAAATTTTACACTTAAAAAAATAGATTAAACTGAGTAGCCGTAGAAGTGTTAGCATGTGGCTACTACGTTATCACAACGTTATTAATCAAACACGAGGAAAATAATGCGAAATAATAAGAATTAATTAAAGAATATCATTAATATATTTATATGAACGGATGTTTTAGTTTTTTTTATTATTTTATTTTTTAAAAAAATTATTTTTTCAGATTAAGTCACACGTTGTTTGGACATTAGTGTGTACCCCTCCTTCATCTAGGAGGGATCCATCATAGAAACGGTTTCAAAGTTGTTTTCTGGATAGTTTATTTGAGGATTGAGACTTTTTTTAAATTTAAATCTGGATCATGTAATGTTTTTGATCATGTGCTAGCCTCACAGCAAGAAGGTTGTGGGTTCGAGTCCCGGGGTGTGGGCGGGGCTAGGAACACTGTCCTCTTTGTGTATGTGTAGGTTTCCTCCAGGTACCCCGGTTTCCTACCCTCCAAAAACAAGCATGGTAGGTTAAATTGGCAGCAATGAAAACGATATTGCTGTAAGGAGTGTGTGTTTGTGTGTGTGCGGCCCTGTGACAGACAGGTGACCTGTTTGGGGTGTACCCTGCTGCCCGCCTTAAATTAGACAGAATGTGTTTCGGCATCCCTGCAACGCCCTTAGGGATAAGTGGTTCAGAAGAGAACCACTTATCAACAGTGGCAGACTGGCGGTCTGTTCAGGGTGTACCCTGCCTCTTGTCTAAAATCAACCAAGATAAATAAATAAATGAATTACTCCATTCATCCCTCACTGGGGAAATTTATGTGCTGCACTCCTTACACCGCAGCAGGCTGCCCTTCGACAGCGCCAATGGTGGGAGAAGCGGGGGTTAGGTGTCTTCTCCAAGTACCCTAGACGGTGGTCTCAATGGGAATCAAACCCGCGACCTTCCGGTCCGCGGGCGAGCGCTCTACCGCTGATCCACCGTCTCCCACCAGATAGGCTCTGGCGCTCCCCGCAAACCTTAAGCGAGAGGCGGTTCAGAAGACGAAACATTTGATGGTCGAGATGTTTCGAGTTCCATCGGGAATCGAAGTTACACGATTTCCGGATGGAAGTTGAAACATCTCGATCATCAAACACACTGTCCAGAAGACAACTTTTACACCCTTTCTTTTTGGAGTTGAAGAGTTGTTTCATTCAGTTTCTGTGATCTAACTTTAAAACCATTTATGTCTGAGTTTTACAGCATTCTAACATCCTCTCTTCTTTTTTTTTTTTTTTTTGCAGCTGCAGTGACGTGGTATCAACGGAAAGCCATCGGTCAACGTTGAATCCGAACAGCAGAAGCTAAATA